>CAUDNR010001913.1:2865-44404 GCA_958430865.1 Entrophospora sp. SA101 | reverse complement strand
CCTCTTTTAATAAATTGAATAGTTCTATTTTATTTTTTGGTTTTGGGTTTCTCATTCTAAGTCTTCTTTTTAAATCCTGCCATAAATTTTCAATAGGATTGAGGTCTGGACTTTGAGCAGGCCAAGGGAGAAGTATAACACGATTTTCCTCTTTCCATTGATTTGCCACAGCTGCTTTATGACATGGTGCATTATCTTCTTGAAAAATAAACACACGACTATGACCATAACCATGACCACCATCACCACCACCGCCACCGCCATGATTCACCTCTCTTAATTCATTAATATAAGGTAGTAAATTTTCTGCAAGATCTTCAAAAATTAACTTGGTTGAGTATTTTGTATGACATCTTGGCAATTATTTTACTAAATAATCTAAAATTTTGGATATAACTAGATTCAAACATAAGACGCATTTTTCACTTATATCGCAAAGGTCGTTAGAACTTGACATTGTGGTCAATTTTCGAGTTAAAGATTTTTTTGAAAATTCCAAAAAATTCATTTTTATTTTTTAAAGTTCGTAAAACAACGAGTTGTTGTTTATATGCAGCGAAACTTCAGTATGCTATACTATTTGATATGGCGATGAATTTTTACTTAATAAGCAAATGCAATTAGGTTAATAAAATTTTTATTTTTTTTCATGTTTCTTTGTTCAATTATTTCTGATGATCTGCAAGTGTCCTTATATTTATGACCAGTGAGTGTATATTATAAAAATGGAAGGCAAGTCTATATTCTCTTCTTGACATGTTTTGGGATTTGCATTTTTAGTAATATGAAGTCTTTTCTTTTTACTAGGAATCCCAGTGGACAACCCTGCTTATTTCACCTTTGACCATGAATGGTCTCTCTTGAATTTTTTATTGTACCATCAACATTGCTGCGATTTCCGATATGACAAACACAGATAACATGACCAATATGCCCACAGTCTTACAGCAATACTTCACTGGGAACAAGCATCCGAAGTTGCAATTGAGTGGGCTAGCAAGGCGTTTGCTATATTACAGGTTCATTTCTTTTTATTGTAGTGGACAAGTCCAAAGATGATTTTCCTTTGGATGGGGCTGCAGTCTGTGTTCAAATACTGGCTGCAGTTGGTGGTTTCACCCTACAATAAAAAGAAAAGTTTCATTAGAAGAACTCTCACCAACAACCACCCAACACTACTGGCTGTGGTTGAGTGTGCATGAGCTGTGGTTTTGGTGGTTTACTTATTAGCTGTTTACTGACTAAAAATTATGCCTTTTTAGGAGGAAAAGAAATCACAATCAGTTGCCAAGTTTTGGGAGAATATTGCGTCAGTAGAAAATCAAAGGATGGCAGCTATGGCTAGATGCACAGTTTTGATAGTATGAAGTATTTGACCTGTTAAATATGTCTTGACATATAGCATGATGAAAAAACACACTCACTTCCTTTCTGTTGTCACAGGAGGAGCATACTACTACTATTACACAATCAGTTTTCAAACAAGATCAGATTGTGTGTGAGAAATATACAAGACACCAGGATTGGCAAATGTGCAGTCCATTGATGGTCTATTGGTGGTCCATTGGGTCCATTAGTGTAGCACTTTAACCATATTTAGTAGGGTTTGTATTCACGGATACCATAAGGAGGTCACACAGGGTTACACACTATTAAAATCAAGTGTTTTTAAGCGATTTTTGCTGATTTATTAGTGTGTAACCCCCTTAATGGTATTCATGGTATCCGTGAATACAAACCCTAATATTTAGTATTTTATTAATTGCAATGGACAGTCCAAAATCCATCTGTTCTCAATGGACCAGTCAATTTGCCAACCCTGTGAGACACCTACAAGGTACAGAAGACAGTCATTCACATAAGCATCGACATGGACATACTCTGGAGAATAGGGTAGCTGTATTTTCCATCGTATTTTCAATGTATAGTCTGCAGCAAAGATGTCTTCTCACCTTTTGGATGTATGCACAGGTTGTATATGATGAAGAACTTCTGTTTGAATAGGAATTTGATGCACCATGACCAAGTTGGCTAAAAAAGTAATAGAGGAACATTGCTTATCAATTTCTAAGGATGATCCAAAAACTACATATGAATTGTCATTAAAGTAAGTGTTGGATGAATACTGGTTCTATTTCTTTGATGATAGTCAAATTCTAACAAAGTCCATTCTTTAGACCAATTTGGTGGAAGATTGTAGACTCATCAGATCCAAAAATCATGGATCTTCTGTCAGAATCAGATCTATCAAATCTGAACACAATGTTTTTATCTGCCCTAAAAAGTTGGACCGTGCTAGAGCCTTTGGCAGAGAAATGTTTAAAGTCTCTGATGAAGGTGAATGATGATGATTTAAGTGTTTCAGTTCTTTTATTGAAATCCTAATTAAAATTTGCGTTTGGTTTCCAGCTTGTCAGCCATCAGCTTCATACTATCTGAGCAATTGTAAGACCAAAGGGAACATATGGAGATATTCTTAGACTCCAAGAAATGTTGGTAAATATTAGAGATCCGATTAACTTAGAAGCTGATGATGGTCTATTTTGTGACAAATGTGTCAATGAAGATGAAAAAAATTTTCACAAAGAGACTCCATCACTTGTTCTTGAAGATCATCTAGACCCAAATATTATGTTTATTTTTGACTTGATTTGATGTATGTAAGCTCATTTAATAGTTCAACATTTAATCATACACACAACTTCACATAATTTTACTTTACTTCTACTAGGTGTGAGATAATTTTGAAAAGAATCCCCAATAGACAAAACTTGGAGCAGGACATTAACATCTTTGTAAAACGATATATATTTTCATGTTTTGATGACATTTTGGACAGTCATTTCAATAATATTTTTGTTGTTTGTAACTATGCTTATAATTTTTCTTAAATAAGCAGTGAGGTTGTATCAAGAGCATCACGGGATCATTGAGTAAAAAGCAATAGATGCTCTGAGTAATGCAGAAGGATACCATTTAGGTTGGATGTTTTCAGTATGATATATTCTTAAAGATTTCATTAGTAGTGTTTGAGTATTTATTAACTCAAGTCTACAGAGACATGGTTTGGGAAAAGATTTATCTTGGGCCATGAATTTTCAATTTGTGAGTGTACTGGTTCAAAAATTGAGAACAAGTGAAAGGTTATTTCAAATAGTTTAAAAGCACAAAAGTCTCTCAGAGACATGCATCAATCTCTAATTGAAGCAATATCTGCTGAAGGTGGAGGAATGGTCTCAAAGCCAGTTTAGCACCAAGCTTCTCATGCCTAGATTCTATCATCCCACTTTTTGATGTGTGCTATTCTAATTATGTATGTAGTAGTAGTGACATTAGCTGGCTAAGAAATTTATCGGCTTAGCTGGCATATATACCTGAATTGTTTCAACATTATGGAAAGATTGTGACACAGAATAATCAATGTCAGAAAATGGTTTGAAATGCTGAAATGGGCACAGAATCCAGGTTATTATCTTAATAATGGCTGTCAACATTTTGTCAGAATAGTATAGACTATATATGTATTTTTTCATATTGATACCTCCAAAGGCTGGCATCTTTTTATTAATGGATTCAGACTCCAAAACATAATGATTGTGATTATCGTCACCAATGTTGACAATTGACTTCAAGTTGCAACTAAATGGTTAATGGTTAAGGTTTTGTTTTAACCAGTTAATCAATTCAGTCAATCAGTTAAAGGTAGTAGGTACCATGTTATGTCAATTAATAAATTTTTTGTTTTAATGATAATGGTTGCATAATAATTCTTTTTAGTTGCCCCTTTTTTTGGAAAAAGAAAAAATTTTAATGTTGAATTTATCACTGGCAATGAAAAATAAACTATAGTTAAACATATTAAAGATTGGCCTTTATTATAAAACTGTGCAAATGAAGTCTATGTGATATACAATGGTTTGAGGTCATGAGCAGACTGATTTTTTTTAAATCTTGCTTAATATTAAGTATCATAGCAATTAAAACATTGATTTGTTAAAATAAAATAAAATTTTTCACATAATTAAATATCAACCCATACTGATCGTATTAGAAGCACCATCACTTCCAAAATGATAATATTATGATATAATCTGGTTAAATATATTTTCGCCATCAATTGTGTCTAGATTAGTCATACCAAATATCTCATGTATGGCATATTATTGATGATATATTTTCCTACTATTGTTAAACACTTATCATCATCAACACTATTGGCTTCATCAATCATTATACTCCAATAAATTGAGAATTTAGTTCTTCAAAAAGTGACTTACCAATTATATAAGTTATACTATCTAAAAATTCAACACCAGATACATGATTATTATAGCTTTCATATTTTGATTTAGATGGTGATGGTTTTTTTAAAGAGTCAGGTTTCAAGGTAGTGAGTGGTATTATCATTAATTATTAATTCTTTATTATTTTCAATTTGTAATATCAGTAAATTACATAAATCATAATAATTGTTGATTGAAATATTGTATTTTGAGTATATAGAAAGTAAATATTTCTCATTAAGAAATAATTGACAATTTTTCTGTGCTTAATTGTCTTGGAATATTTGGTTTGAGTAATTATTCGGATTTTTTATGCTCATTGGTCTTCATATGATTTTTAATTCTTTTTTATCCTTAATAAAGATATGCCTCTTGCAAGTACTGTTTCCCCATTGTGATTTCCCAACCATGGATAATCATCAAACCACTTAGGGTCAACAGTTTTTCCAATATGTGATCATTTAAGCTCTTCTATATCTTCACCATTGGAATTTTTGACATTTCTAATATATTTAAAGCTAATTAATTATTAATTTCGATACATATAAACCATTTATTTTGTGTAATATATAACTAATATATTTTCGTGCGCATGGAAATTTCGTGTAATGTGACACCCCAACATTTATAAATACCTTTTTTTAATTCAATTTTTTGGTAATTCTATCAAATATATTTATTATATACAAAATTTACACACGTATAGAAGAAAATTTTATAAATTTATATTTTGAATCACAAAAAAAGAAATTATGAGTAGTACACTTTGGACAAATTCTTCAGATAGAATAAATTTATTATCAAAAGGTGGCGATAACAGTGGCAGTGGTGGTGGTGGTAATGCTGGTAATAGTAATGAAGAATCATCTTCGAGAATAACGAAACATGATACCGATATTGCAAATAATATAATATATGAGCAACAAAATGATTTACAACTACAAGAATTGAATGATAAACTTTCAACTTTACATAAAGTATATTTGTAATTCAGAGTAATTTTACGTAATTCTATGTAAACTTTTACTAATTTATGGAATTTTTAATTTAATTTTAAAAAATATAGATTACACTTGATATTCATAATGATGTTAATGAGCAAGTAAATTTTCTAGATGACACGGTTTGTAAAATCACATTTTCATATTCTAGAAATAATTAATTATTATTTGATCAATTGACAAAATTAAAATTTTTTTTCTTCATACATATAAATAATATATAGGGAGACTCATTTCTAACATTTAGAGGATCATTGAATGGCACAGTTGAAAAATTAAAACATATGACAGCCATTAGACATCAACAATACATGTGTTATTTGATCATGTGTGTAGTAGGAATATTTTTTTTCTTTTATTTCTTTTTGGGTTATTGGACTAAAGGTGATGGGGAAATTGAGAGCAGAATTGATGTGTAGATATTTAGATATCATATATTTATAATAAATAATAATAATAATAATAATGATAATAATAATGATAATAATAATAAAATTTTTAAAAAAAAAAATTATATATATCTTTATTATAATCAAACAATTACCACTTTCAATAAATTTTATAATTACAAATTTTGTAGCTACATTATTAATAAGATCTTCTAAATAACCATATTTTATCAATTTATTTTTCAGGCCATCTTGCTTTCTCTAATTTATTCAAAGAATGATTTTCAAACACATAAAACAACACTATTAATGGCTAATTCCAAAACATTATTTATAATGTGCAACTTTTTTGTTGCTTACTATTATTAATGCAATTTTTGAAACTTTGCCAAAATTATGTTACAATTCATTTCTTTTTTATATGATTGATAAATTGAAGCTGAATTTGACTCATTGATATAACTTTTCCAAGTTAAAAAATCAAATTATATTATAATTCTAAGTATAATTAAAAAAAAATAGATATGTATATATGTATATGTATATATATATATATATATATATAATAGCCTTTAAACAATTACAACTTGATTAAAAAAGAAGCTGAACATACACAAATTGAAAATATTCTACTCACCTACCATAAATATCCGACCACTCAAGTTGTGTAATGTCAAATGAAAAGAGTCTTTACTAAAAAAAGTAACTTTTTCTTAAATAAAACCCTTTTTACTTTACTAAGTAGACTTGTACTCGATATCAAAATCTGTAAATTACAAAAGCTTCGAAAGGTTTAGTATGGTATTAATAGAAATATTTAGCAAATAGTCCAAAAAAGCAAATTTTCAATCGGAATCTTTACATGTAATAAAGGTCGAATTTCTTCATTGTAATGTATATTATTTCATTAATAAAATGTGCTCGACGTAACAGATTAAATGTATCTGCAATATGGTGTTGGCATAAATTAGTTTATGAAAAGGGTTTAAAAAAATATCCGACCACCTCGTAATTTTATTATATAAACACTTAATAAAGTTGACAAAATGCAAATTTTAAGGCTTTTACGTTTTATTGTCTAGATCAAATTTTCTCAAATTTTAGCCATATATAATTCAAGATATTTTAAGCGGACTTACTTAATGACGTAATCCATGATTCAACTGAGCTTTGAAGGTTTTTACTAAGCTCAAAGTTTTCATAAAAATCATGGAATTTTTTGTCTAATTTAAAATTTTCATCCTAAATGCTAACTCGACGAGACTTTAACTTTAAAAATCATGTTTACTTAATGCACAGTCCCGGTTTGATTAAAATGATCATCAGGTGGTCGGATATTTATGGTAGGGGAGTGTACATGCAACAGAACCAATTTGCTTTCTTTTTTCCAATTCTTTTTTTTTTTCCTATTAAGATATCATTACCAAAATATTGGAATGTATCTCTTATCAAAAGGATAGTTTTCCTCTTTATAATCTTTCAAGTTCAGAAAAAAATTTTAATGGTTTAATTTGAAACCAAGCACAATAATAAAATTTCACTCAGTGATGACTTAGCGTAAGTATAAGAGATTCCTGAATTTTTATGGAAATAATTATTACGAAAATCTGGATATAGAGGAAAATTAAAGGTTGCTTGCTCCCATGAGTGCCAATTTTTTGAATCGATTTGTTTCCCAATTCTCTATTGTCATGTCCTTTCATTCATTCATAAAAATAAGTCATCCTATGAAAAAACCTTATTAAGACGTGAGCCACCTCTGTTTGGATTCTGATTAAGCAAAGAAATGGCATCAAAGTATCATCAAGTTTCTGTAAATCATTCCACGATTGTTCATCATTCACTGGATTATAAACTTTAGGAGATAATCTTAGTTCATTCCCAAAATGGATTTTACAAAGTCCGTCTAGTCAGTATTTATAATTCATTACATTGACCTCTATTATATGACTTATTAAGGAGAGAACATTTCTTTAATAAATTTATTGTTTCATCTTTAATAAACGCTTTGAAATCTGATTCATTAACAGGTCAATTACTGATACTAAAGAAGAAATATTTACGTTGTTATTGATATTCCGATAGAAATATTTTGTGATCATGTGTAGATCACCTGATTTTAATAGTAAAGGTGTCAAAATTATGTGTGGCAGTACCAAAAATTATACACTTTTTCTATGACCTTTGAATGTTAAAATTTGCAGACAAGCACGTGGATTGAATCATTTATATTAAAATAATCAAAAATTTTTGAAGGTTTTTTTAATGGCTTAATTTCATTGTTGTTGCTTAGTTGCAACTTTTCAGATCGTTGGTTAATGTATATTGTTTAATTTTTTTATTGGTAATAAAGTTAAACAGATGGAAATCTTGATGACTTTTTGATTTTGCTCACTTGGAGTAATCGTTAAAATTATTTCTTGTTCATTTACATCTATTTCGTGATCCTTTTCAGTATCATCAATTGTGATGTATTCGACATAAATATTAATATTAAAACGCAAAATTACTAAATCAACAAATGCTATAAATTTAGTAATTTCTAATAATAAATAATTCATAAATGAATTTATATGAAATAAATTATATTTTACATTTCACTTGCTCTGTTTTCCTCATATTTGTATAATATCCTTTTGTAAACCTAGAATTTTTCTATGTTTCTTTCTAATGCTTTTTCTGCCTTTGCTAGTTCTTTCTCTAATCTTTCATATAAAAGTAATGAAAATCGCTATTGAACTAATAATATATAATTTATTAAATTCTAAAAAGAAATTTAAAAAACATTTAATTTATAAAGTGATTTAGAAATTTTTGAAAAAAATATATTTATTAACCTATATATGTAATTTATTTTAGTATAAAAGAAAAAATAATTTTACATTTTGAAAAAACTTATTTCTATCTATCGAGATATGGTGTGAGAACCACCACCACCACCACCAGTAGTAGGCTGTTGTGCCTCTCTTCTAGCGGCATCTTGTAATAATGATGTGTCAACAGTACTGGCAGGCAGTTGGACATACCTTACAACAGATCCACGTATAAAGCAATTCTTTACTGCCATCTTAAAATGTTAGAAGTCAATTAAAATTAAACAGCGAAAAATATATATGCGTATGCGTGTATAGAAGGGATCTTTGAAAATATTTATTAATCTAGTTGATCCAAGACGAGTATAAATATAAATAAATACCATATGAGGATATTTTGCATCGTCAATTACTCGTATATTATCCAATTTGATATTGAGAAATTGATCAACCGAGCTTAAGATACCAGTAATGGCTAAATCGTTTTTTAATTCTACAGTCACCTGGTGACCTATTAAAGTCTTGAAAAATGAATAGAAAAGCTACTTTTTGGTTAGAAGAAGTGAAAAAAAAAATTTTTAATGTTAAGGAAATGAAATATCTCACCATTATTTTTACAAAAAGATCATGTATATACAGATAGATTTTGTGATTCACAAAATTGCACAATTTATGTAAATCACAAAATTTTCTCGATATATTCATACATCTTTCAATATTGCAATTGATTAATTGCCTATTTCAAGCTGTGCGATAGAATGAAGCTTTATAATACAATAGTCACCAGAATATGTTATATTTTAACAAAAAGTGTTAAATTTTATATTATTATTATTATTATATATACAAGTCTAATGGTAATTTTTGAAATTCTCTGTCCTTGATTTTAATCAAAAAATTATTGTTTCCCACGTAGAATAAAATATTATACGAAGTTCTATGTGAAAATATGTTGAATCTTTGTGCTTAATCGAATGTTCGGGTTCGCAGTAATTTTGGAATAGAATTAACATGGTAATAGTAATAATAATAATAGTAAACTGGTGGTTCAAACCGAGGTGTCACCTGACAATGAATCCATGTTTTTGTTTAATTGCTATTACACAAATATATACAACAAAAAACTTATTAAAGTTTACACCACATGGCAGCTTAGCTTTTTTTTTGATAGATATTCATTCATGTAAAATTACAAAATAAAACAAAGTTTCAATTAAATTGGAATAGTTTTTTATAATTGCACAGTTTGAAAATAACATTTTTTACTATCTGGACAGAAGAAATCTTGGGTTTTGATGAATACTTGTATATGCATTTTTTTTGTTTTTTCAACCAAAAATCGAAATCATGATAGCATTTATAGTTATAAATAAATAAAAAAACAATTTAAAAAAATTATTATTACTAAAGCTTGATGAGGAGTTATGAACACATTTGTGTAATTAACAAAAATATGGGAAGAACAAACTTTACACATTTTCTTTTCATTCCACAAGATCGCACACATTTGAATTAATAATTTAATAATAGTTTTTTAACACAATTCACCTTTACTCGTCCAATTTGCTCAACGTGCCCATACGAAACTAAGTTTTCTGCATTTATCCAATTAACTATATAGTAATAGTAATACATGTACTACTGTGTTTATTTATTATAAATAAATAGAAACAAGTGCTTCGTCATCATTTGCAACACAAAACCATTTTTGCTATACCATAACTGGTATTATATAATTGTAATTTGCTGACATCATTCATAATCAATAAATGAGGTGGATCTATTAATATCTTTTGATATGATTTTCTGTAGTCTCGACTTGAGAAAATTTGATATTGGTTCGAATAGAGTTCTACCTTGATATAAAAATTGATGTATGGATGATTATTTTTTAAAAAAAAAACTAAATATAGTTATGAATATTTTATTAGTACATATTTATACATTTATATATTTATCTATTCATTTTTAGTAATGCTGAATGTCTGTCTAATGAATACCTTGCATATATTTAACTGTTTAAAAAAAATTTTTTTTTTAAATTTAATAATAAATAAACAGACGAATCATCAAATCTCTAAACCGTTTGTTACAAAATTGTTCTTTGTTGATTGATAGTCGATTATGACAATACGGGCAAAATTATTTTCTATTTTGCATCCTACAAATAGGAGAATATTAATGTTTCTATTCATAATATAAATTCTCTTTAGAATTATTCGTTCATTCGTTTTATTTGTTTTATTCGAATAATATTCATAATAATATTCATAATAATAATGATAATAATAATAACGAGTAAAAACAAATGATTCGAATTCGAATAGAACCCCTAATGGAGATTCTATTCCATTCCTTGGGAAAATCTCTTTCTTTTACTGGATAAATTGTAAATTTGTGTCCACAAAACGGCATAACTTCCATCCTTGATGCTAATTCTTTCTATTTATCTTCCAAAAAAAAGTTTAATAATATTTTGAAAATAAACAACAATAATAATAAAACAAATATAATTTGTAAACCACGGGCTAAAAAAAATAATTTACCAAATCTTGCTATGCAAACGAGAATTTGCTCGGAAATACCAGCAAGCCCGGCACCATCTGAGAGTTGTTTTAATCAGCTGGGAAAAAATCATTTTTTTTAAAAAAATAATGTTCCTTTTATTTATAAATAATAATGTTTCTCCAGCAGGAACACAAATTGACTCAAAAAATTAAGCCATTATTTACTTTGGAATTGGCTTCTTATGATTATATATATTTTTTGAATCTTTTAAATATTTCCATTCCTTCTTCTCCGATTTCTGCAAAATTTTTGTATTCTATAATTCAATAAGTAAAATTACATGTATACAAATTATACTACGTGAAAATGTTATTGTTTGTAGATTTTGGATAAGAACATTCTCTTTTATCTATAATACGTCTAATGATGATATCAGTGATATCATTGTTGAAATATATTAACATATACAGTATATCATATATTATTCTCTTATTCCTTTCAAGTGGGAATTTCTGTTTTTTTTTAATATTAAAACGTCATCCATCATCCGATCCTTGTGATTCCGGATAATTCGGAGATTTAAAATAACTTTACGATCCTATTACATTAGATAATAAAAATTCAAATAATTTTCTAACTAGATTTGGGTTTTGCAATTATATTATGAGAATATTCATAAGGGAATATTAATAAGTTAAACAAGTGATGTGTGGCTTATAGAGAAGGGATTACTGCTGAAACCACGTGATAGCACACAATTAATCCACTGCTAGTTCTTTTTTGTCAAATAATTTACCAATTGATCTCTAATTGGTAAAAAAAATCAAGATGCCGGCTTGCAATTAAAAGCAACGGTGACGTATTTCTAATTAAAAATATTTTTAAGCATTTACTGATTTATTTTTTAAGTTATAACAAGTTTTTTTTTGCAACACGTTGAATCAGGTGACTTGCGAAAAAAAAAGAAGGAAATTCCAAAAAACAACCTCTGAAGCAATTCACCAGATATGAATTTCGTTCTGATTTTGATATTCTTATTAATGATAATTGTTTTACTCAATTACAAACCTAATATTAGTGTGCAAAGGACCTAATGCCTATCATGCTAAAATAAAAGATAATATTATTTTTTTTAAAAAAAAAGAATTTGAAAAGGCAGCAGCAGAATGTGAAAGCAATTTCCCTAAAGCACACACACATATGAAGTGAGAAATGAATGGTAAGCCTATTTGATTATGATTGGCAGCTATTTCCATCATTAAAAGGGCCAAGAAAAGATAGACAATTTGCCACTTTTTATTAGTATTAGGTAATTTAATAATTAAATTGTCACATTTTAGTGTTTATTGATTTTTTCTCTTTTTGATAAAACTTTTGTTAATATACAAGGAATTTTTTCTTTCTTGCCCTTGTTATAAAATAATTATTAGCAGTTAAGCCTCTTTGAGTGACTTATTCAACCTACACTTTTGGATTAATTAATTACCAACTGCAATTGTGATCCTGTACCACGAAATTTATTTTGTGGCAATATGCTCACCGTTGCCCTAAACAAAGGAGTAATTCACAATATTGTTCTCTTGATATTATCTCACTTCAAAACACTCGTGATGACAACATTTTTAACCCTGTAATTTCCTGTACTTTGACTTGTTTTTGTTGCAGTACGCCCCACATGTACTATATGTGCTTGTGTAATTTTAAATATTTACGATTTGTAAAAAAGAAAGAGTTCATATTTCTCCAGAATTCAACTTTATTTTTAAATATGACAAAAGTTACGAAAGAAGCGATCCAGACTCGGCATCTTGCTATTCCAGTAACAAATAAGTAAATAATAATAATAGAGACTAATCTGAAAAGAATATTTGATGGTTAGCATTTATTTACATTGGAATTTATGAAAATTTATTTATTTGGTAATTATGATTTATTTACTCATGTATTATTAGTATTTTGTATTTAAGACTGTGGGTAATCTTATTTCCCCATACCCGTAGCCTCATATAGAAAATGTACACTATGGGAACAGATTTATTTGTAAACATAAATTTGCATTGTGGCTTGTTTGTATGCTTGATATTTTTACTATGATTTAATTGGTTGGTGTGATCCGTGGAGTTTTCCTTCGAACTTTGATGGACGGGACCATAGTTATATATATCTCGTGTAACGGTATACCCAATTTATTATAATTTCGTCTCGTGGCAGTTGTAAACAAATAAATATTTCCAAATAAATAAAATAATTAGATCAAAATTTCAAACCTGAAAATAGTCCAAGCGTTAAGTGGATTGTTAAAAATATTAATATTATATTAATTAAATATTATTATTGATATAATATAACAATCTTACTTCACACACACACACACACACACATATTACATCAAATATTTTATTTTTTTAATTTCCGAATGAAATTACACTACATGTATAAAAAAATAAAAATAAAAAATTAATAAATTAACTACTACACATCATTTAAAATTTAAAATTTTGATTAATTTGATTGCAGAAGATGTTTTTTTCGATTTCCAGAAAATTTTCCCTCCAAAAAAAAAAGATCTTCGGTAAAATATATTTATATATATTATTTATTTTAATTTATAAATAATAATCAAATAAAAAACAAATAATAATATTTATTAATATATTTATCATTATTATTATTCGCTACAACAACAATATTTAATATTAATGAAAATTTTATTTTACCATTCTTTTTTTTCTCAAATTTTTTTTTTTAAAAAAAAAATCCAAAAAAAAAATTAGATCTAATTTTAATAAAATATTATTATTATTATTATTTTATTATATTTAGTATTATTATATAATAATGGAACCTTTATATAATAATAGTAATACTAATACTAATAATAATAACAACAACGACAACGAAAACAGCAACAATAATAATAAATTTCCTTCTTCTCTACACTCTCTTACTTCCCCACGTTCTCTTACTTCCCCACATTCTTTTACTACTTCACATTCCCTTTCTTCTCCACATTCTCCTTCTCCTTCTTCTTCATTTAACGTTCAACCACCACTAGAAAAACCTCTAAAACGACAACCACCACGACATAATATAATAAATGTCAAACAACAAAGGCCACAAATAGAACAACAAGCTATTTTTAATATTACACAACGACACACTCCGCTTAAAATTAATTATTACGAAATTGAAAAAGATAGGTCAAAAACGAATGATAGTGTTACCAAAAAAAGTAATCAGGACAATATTAGTCACACAAAAGAAACTCAAACAGACAATAACAACAATATTAATTTTAATTTTATTCAAGCGTTTTCTTCTCTTGACAATAATAGTAATAATAATAATAAATTATTCGAAGAAAAACAAAATTTCCAAAACCAAAATATTTCTTCTTCTTTTCCTTTACAACCTTCACTTCAAAATTCCTTACAACTTTCTTCTGGTCAAGAAAATAAAACCTTCCTTCAAACACCAAATAACAATAAGATCATATTTGAAAATATTAATACTTCTCAACAGCGAGAAGAAAAAGTTGTATTTGTAAAAGAAGTAAAAGTAAAAGAACAAGAAGAAAAGCAACAACAAGAACAACAACAAGTTATCAATACAGAAACCAACAACAATAACAATAACAATAACATCGACAACATCGACAACAACAACAACAACAACAACAACAAGGACGATATCCATATTAGTCATCGTCCAACATCCTTCTCTTCTTCAAAATCACCTTCACACATAAGCAAGACGACTTTGAGCAAGAGCTCATCGTCGTCTGATGGGAATAATAAAAGTCAACAACAAAATTTATCACATTCACAATCACTTGTATATAGCAGCAAAAACAACAACAACATTATTATTTTAGAACAACAAGAAAACGATTCAACTTCTTGGAATAAAAGCATCAACAAAAAAATCAGCGAAATCGAAAATAGTGATATTAATAGTAATCAAATGATTACTATAATAGAAGAATATAACAACAACAACACCAATAACAATAATAATAACATTTATAATAAAAATAAAAGTAGTACTAATATTAATCACATTGGAAGAGTTGGAATTGAGGTCGATGTTATTGACGAAAAATTAAAGACTGAAATAATAATAGATTCAAATATTACTCCACCCATTATTAAACACCCTATTAACTCATCTTCTGACATGTCTTCTGGAATGTCTACTATCACCACAACTAAATCTAGTAATAACCATAATAATAATGGTGGGTCGGGTAGAACTGGGATTTTAAGTCAAAAAGAGGATAAATATCCAATCTCTAGCACTCCTTATTTTCCAACTAAAAACAGTACTTTGGCTGATTTATCAGCACATAAGAGGGTAATTTTATTTTAATAGAATTAAAATAATAATAATAATAATAATAATAATAATCACTTATCACTAATAACAATTTAACAATTAAATAACAATATTACAATTATTATTATTATTATTATTATTATTATTATTATTATTATTATTATTATAGTCAAAATTTTATCCTTTATCAAAACCAGGCGGGATTGAAAAATGGCCCACACCTTCTATAGATACAACTCGGCCTGAACGTGCTGGAAGAATGGTTATGGAGGGTTGGCCCTCTTCTCCTCGTAGTAGAATGAAGTTAGCAAGTCCACGCTTTAAGTCATTAAATGATTTAGAAGAAGGACCGGAAGGAAATGATCAGGTATTATTAAAACGCAAGATAAAAAATCCAATGTAGAGTAAAATTACTAAGCTTTAAATAATTTTTTTATTTTTCAGCCTGGCCAAAAATCTTACAATCAGAATGCATCTTTAAATAGTTATTGTAGTTCTTCTCTAGCCAGTTCTACTAATAATAACATTAGTGACAATAGTGGTGATAACAGATTAATTTTAACTTCAAAAGAACCTAATTTAGATACAATGGGCAGGAACGATCGTGAAATCATAGTGGAGGAAGAGGAAGTGGAGGAAGGGTTTAAAGTGGAGGGTATGGGCGAAAATGAGAAAATGGATGGTAATAGTAATAGTACTAGTAATAGCAATATTGACAATATCGAATTTAAAAAAGACATTTCTTCATTAAAATTATCTGATGAATTTTTTAATTCAGGTAAAACAAAGACAATTGTAGATAAAAATAAAAATAAAAATAATGCTAACATTATTAATATTAATTCTGAAAATCAAAAAAATGACAACGAATCAATAACTTACTCATCATCTCCTACAACATCACTATTTTCTCCGACAATAATTTCTAATCAACCATTTACAAAACGTCAACAACTAGGAGGTTTTAGTGGTAGTAGAAGGACTTTGGGTATCAGTCTTAATAGTCCAAAGAGACCTTTTTATCATGATAATAATAGTGGTAGCAGTATATCATCAATAGACGGTCATTCTATTTCAGAGAAAGTTGAAGAGGAGGATGATGATTATACTAATGATGACTATGACGAAGACGACAGTTTGCAAGGAAAAGATAGTGAAGATGAACATCAACAAAAGCAAAAACCAAAAAATGAAAAAAGGTTATCAGGTTCCTTTTTAACGAATTTGCAAAATATTAATGAAGAGGAGGAGGAAACGGAACAGGAAGAGGTGGAGGCGGGGAAGCAAAAAGAAACAATTAAAGATAAAGATACTAGTACTACTACTAATAATGATAATGATAATCATAGCATTAATCATTATGTATCAAAATCAACAACAGCGACAAAAAATAAAAGCATTAATAATAGTAGTAATAATAATAATAATAATAATAATAATAATAATAATAATAATAATAGTAATAATAATAATAATAATAATAAAGAAACAAAAACATCAAGGATGAATTTTTTCTCTTCAAATAAAGAAGTACAGCCTTCCACGAATGAACCTACGGCAAATAATCGTAGTGGTATGATTGGAAGAGAACATTATAAAAATTCTTCAAGATTAACAACACGTTTATTTTCCTCAATACAATCAAGAAGAACTGTCCCGCAAATGTTAACTGTGCAAACTCCCTTATCTATATTATCAGAAACAGAAGATGATGAAGACGAAGACGAAGATGAAGGCAACGAAAGCTCTTTTGAAAGATCAAGGTCAAAAAATGTAAAAATCACCACTGACTCATCGCCGTCATTTCCGATGGCCAAAACTCCATCATCAGAACTTTCATCTACATCTACTCCTTCCACTCCTTTAACAACCATCCAAACTCCATTAAACTCTGCTACTACCCCAACAGCTTGGAAATGGCCAAAAAGACCTTTTAGCCCTGCCAGAGAAAAACAAAAAGAGGAATTAATCAAACCTGGCGATAATCCTGCTGAGCATATAGGCAAAGTAGGTAATTTATGGGCAAAGAAAACTTTGGGTCAATTGAGAAAATATCATCAACGTCATAGTCCAAGTATATTATCAAGTAAAAGTTTTGGTTCATCAAGTTCTTTAAAAGAAATCATTACCTCACCATCTTCAACTGCCACCACCCCAACCTCAACTACTTCACCCTCTTCTAACTCACCCTCTTCCGCCTCTACAACTACTTCTGATACCGATAATTTTGCTAATAGTAATACTAATAACAATAAAAATAACACTGATGATAACAATAAAAATGATGGCAACAACAATGATAGTCCTTCGTCATCACTTGCAAGTGACATTTCTGATTCTAGCAAATCACCACAAATTATAGTCAACATGGCAGAAAATTCATTGGAAACTATCAACGAGGAAGATGAAGATGAAGATATTGGTATTTGGTCAAGTGAAGAAGTTGATTTGACTGCCGAATCCTCGGACGATAAAAAACTCAACTCGCCATCATCTTCCACAAATACAACCCCTACCACCACACCATCTATCGCAAGTTTATTAAATCCAAATAAATTAATAGAGGAAATTGTAGATGATCAACCACGTGGTATCAAGGTATCACCTGAACGTTTGACAATCAATAAAGATATTATTAGTCCAATTACTTCAACAACTTCACGTCCCAGTAACCTTGGTGGTAGTAGCACTAGTTCACTATCAAAAAATACTACAAAACCTTTATTCGAAACTACCTTTACTATCTCAAATATTACCGACGAACCTTTACGCTACGAGATTCTTTGGCCCGCATTTAGATTTGATATCACCCCTGCTTACGGGATCGTTAAACCTCAATGTGTTATATTAGTAAAAGTTTCTGTTCTTACGAAACATTTGATCGCTAGCTCTAAACGGGAGGACATAAAAGATTCAAGGAAATTCATGGGAATTCTTAAATCTTCAGAAAACACTACAACTACAACTACTAATAATGTTGGCAGTAAATCTAGAAACGTTAAAAATAACAATAATGGCAATGTCGATATTAAAACTTTAATGAGCACAACTAGAATTTTAGTATTTTGTGAAAATGGCGAACGTAAAGAAGTTTTGGTTGATATTCCACAAAACAAAAAGAAATCCAGAAATGAGGCAGAATCATCATCACAACAACAACAACAGCAGAAGCAACAACAGCAAAAACAAAAGCGTTCTTTAAAGAGCACCAATGATCTTAGTGACAGTAGTGATAATAACAACAGTTTTATCAAAAGATTCAGTAGTAAAGGTATTTCAAGAACTGTTGATGATCTTATGAAAGCTGCCAAAGGTAGAAAAAGAAAAACAGACAAACCAAAATCCTCTTCAAATAATAATGTCAATAGCAACAACAATTACAACAGTACTAGTAATAATAATAATAGTGGTGGTGGTAGTTCTAAGGGCGGTAAACTTTCTTCTACTGGTGGTAAATTACCAGTTGCTCCAGCACTTAGAAAAACCGGTTCAAAAAGTCGTCCTAGCAGCCCTGAAGGAACCAGTGGTGGTTACGGCAGTGGTTACGGCAGTAGTGGTGGTGGCAGTGGTAAACTTCATAAGAAAAATCTTACTACTACTACAACTACCACAACTTCAATGTTATCACGTAGCCGTCCAAGTACACCAGATAGTTACAGGTCATCTATGACTGCACTTGAGCGTAAGAGCAGCACATCACCTTCGTCATTTGGTAGTGGTGGTGCTGGCAGCAGATCACGAACACCCGATGATTCAAAACCTGTCAAACAATTACCACAGCGTAAAAATTTCATTTACATAGGAGTACCTGGCAATGTCAATTGTCCAACAACGACAGTCCGTGAGACAAATAGTGGAATATTTCGTATACATAATCAAACAAACAAACCGGTAACTTGGCATTTAACAACCGCGACAAATCCATTTTTGCGCAAATCAGATTCTGCTGGCTCATCTCAAAAGATAAATGACGAAGTGTTCTTGATAATGAAGACAAGTGGATTTTTAAGACCAGGATCATCTGAACGTGTGCCCGTAAGTTTTCGTCCTTTGTTGGCCGGTACCTATTACCAAAGCTTTATGCTTGAAGATTCAATGAATTCAGAGGCAACCGGAGGTTTAGGTGGCGTGAGTGTGAGAGTACAAGGCGAAGGAAAATTTGATGTTACCAGTAATGCTGTTCCACCTATAAGACGAACCAGGTCAATGATGGATTTTGAAGTTGCTACAAAAGAAGTTAGAATCGCTGCAACTAGGGTTGGTAAAAAGAGATCAGTTGGAATCAAAATAAGTAACCCTTCTAATCAACTAATAAGAGTTAAATGCAAATGTGAATTAGTGAATTATAGTAGCGATAACGACAATATAAGTGATAGTGTTGCTAATTTAAGTGTCCTTAGCTTTAGTGGCAGTGATGGTGGTGACAACACTGGTAGTAGTGGTGCTAATAATAGCGGTTTGAGTAGTTTGAGTAGTGTCAATAATGGAATCAATTTAACCCAACCACAACTAACAACAGAATTGACAATACCTATCCCAAATGTCCAAATCAAACCTCACACATTCATGGTATTACCTGTTCGTTTTCAACCCAAAAAATCAGGTGAAATAAGAGGTGTGGTTACATTACAAGCAGTTGGTAGAAGCGAAGTAAAAGTTGATATCATAGCAGAAGGAATCCTAGAGACTTTATCATGATAATATAGTTAGTATAGTAGTTATATATAGTTGTACTTAATAGTCAAAAATTATGTGAACATTTTGCATCATCGTCATCATCATCATCTCCATCATCTATCACATCGGTCATTTTTGGGGTTTTGTTCTTTCAAAATTTAACAACCACCACCAAATCAAGAGTCGACAGTCTGCCTTTTCGGCAATATAGTTTTCAAGTTACACGATGATAATGGCTTTGTTATTATCATTCTCAACTGTTGGTGGATTTGCAGTTAAAGTAATACAAAAATATAAACCACCAAAGGTTGGATGTGATGGTGGATCAATAATATCATCATCAACAAATTATTCCATCATCTTATAATTTTTGACTTTTTGGTAATCATTAGAACTACTATATCATCAACGAGTAACCACTTCCTTTTTTTTCTTTTATAAAAACATAGCTTTTACACATTCCTTTTTTATTCTATCTCTCTTTTCCACCTAATCATATTTTCATCTCATCTCATATATGAAAGGTTGCAATTCGATTATCTTCTCATTCTTTAGTAACCTTTTACTCCAAAAGAAAAATTACAATAAAATTTGTAATAAAAAAAAACATTTCAAAAAAAAAAAAACATTTTAATATTTTTTAAAAAAAAATTTTTTACGGACTATTTTTTAATACTACTAATAATAATATTATATAATTTAATTATTTTCTTAAAAGTATAATTGATTAATTTAATAATAATTTATATTTAATAACTAATTTCATACATATAACATATTACGCACACACAAACATCACTTTTTTTCATTTTCACACATCTCATTTCAAAAATCATCATTACATTCATAGTCATTTCTATCTTCTTTTTTATCCTTTCATCTCCCCCTTTAAAACTTTTGCATTCACAATTATTCTTTCAAAAATTTCTCTTTTTTTTCTTTTGATTTTCATTCATTACTTGCTATTGATTCTTTGATTATTTTCTTAAAATCATATCATCACCATCAACTTCTTTTTGTAAAATAATTTTAAAATAATAAAAAAATAAAAGTCACCAAAAATATTTCAAAATTTTTAATATTTAATAGTCACATGATTAATTCCATACGTGAACTGTTGTTGTACAATGCAATCATGCTTAACATAAAAAAAATTTTTCAAAAAGTAAAAAGTAAAAAAAAAAATGGTAATTATTTATTAAATATACCTGTTAATAATTCATGATATAATTTATAACTCTCAATTGACTTCACTATTTATTTATAAGTAAATTTTTATTATATATATATAAATCTGAAAAAACAAAAAATTTAAAATAAAATAATCTCTAGACTACACCATTAATAATTGGTATAGGAATAGCAGCCGTAGCAACTGCTGGTAGATTTGCAGTTAAAGCAATACAAAAATATAAACCACCAAATGTTGGAAGTGGTGGATCAATAATATCATCATCAAAATTTTATAAAGGTGGATTTGATCCAAAAATGAATAAAAGAGAAGCTGCTTTGATATTAGGTTTGAGGTAAGTAGTAAAATTAATAATATATATATTTTTGTTTTTTGTTTTTTTTTAAAATTATTATCATTCTTATAATAAATAAAAAAAGAGAAAGTGGTCTTGATAAAATAAAGATTAAAGAAGCACATCGGCGAATTATGTTACTGAATCATCCCGATCGTGGTGGATCTCCATATCTAGCAAGCAAAATAAACGAAGCTAAAGATTTACTAGAGAAAAATGTTAGATCATGAACAATATATTAAAAATGATAATAATTTTTATTATTGGACAATGTTATTTTCTTTTTTTACTTTAAAAAAAAAAGTATTTTTTTAAAAAAAACATGATTTCCAGAAATTTTTTTTCACACAATCCAAGGATCTGTGATAGGATTATATATATCCTTGATTTTTGTGTCTCAACCTACAAAATTCCACCACTTTAATTTCTCATTTTTATAATAATTTAATTCCATACAATAAACTTCATACATTTATTGAAATCAAAAAATACCATGACCATTTCCATTCAATAAATTCATTTCATTTATTAGAAATCAGAAACAGTCAGGATTGAACCTGCAATTTTAAGGTTGAAATCATAATTTTGAATGCGCAGAGTTAACCAAATTTGGTGGTATCGGTAGATTTTCGTAAATGATTACCAAATTTGGTTAGTATCACACTGGCTGAATTTTATAATTTTATATTAAATCAAAAAAAATTTTTCAAAAACATGAAAATAAAAAAATGGTAATTATTTATTAAATATATCTATTAAATTATTTATAATATAATTTTAATTGGATCTTATATATAATATATAAGAATGGGATCCTGATTAGATCATTGAAAAAAATAAGTGATAGTGGATCAAAATTTTATAAAGGCGGATTTGATCCAAAAATGAATAAAAGAGAGGCTGCTTTGATATTAGGTTTAAGGTAAGCGGTAATATAAATATATATATCAATTTTTTCAATAAATATTTTTATTAAAAAAAATTATTATTATTAAATAAAAAAGGGAAACTGGTCTTAATAAAATTAAAATTAAAGAAGCACATCGACGAATTATGCTGTTGAATCATCCAGATCGTGGCGGATCTCCATATCTGGCAAGCAAAATAAACGAAGCTAAAGATTTACTAGAGAAAAAACATGCTAGATCATGAACAATATATTAAAATGATAAAATGCTAACCACAAATAATGATAAATGTCAACCAACTGTTCTTTACCACCCAATTGATGTTTGCCATCAGTAACAATAATAGTAAATGACCATTCATCATAATATAATATAGCATGAAATAATAAATATATTGTTATAATAAAGTATGACAAATAAATAATAATAATAATAATAATAATAATAGTAATAATAAAATTATATAAGATTCAATCTTCCAGATTTTTCTTCAGTCAGTAGAGATTCCGTACAATATTTTTTTTTGCTCCGTACATTTTTTATTTATATTTTTTTAATTTTGTACGGAACGGAATTCGTGAATTCTGAAAAGTTGATTGGTGAGAGCCAGTCTGCACGATCTTCGATTCCATATTTTTGTTTCATACAGAACATTTTTTACTACAGAGACGAAGTTGTACGGAATACGGAACCTCTATTGACTCATTTTTCTTCACTAATAACACTTATAAAATGATATAATTTAAAAATCCTAAATCTTGATATTTTTTTAAAATTATTATTTCATCATTGTCTAGCAAATTGTGTTTATATAATTTTATTGCTAAAGGCTTGGGTCCTCTCCAATTCTTCATCAGAATATCCAAAGAATGACTACTAAGATTGTAACAACTATAGTTAAATGTTATTGACTTTAAGTTTTTTGGTAATGTTTCAATTAATACTGTTAATATTTTATCATAATTAATTTTAATAAAACTGTAAAATTCAATGCTTTTCAATTTAATGCAATTATTGAGTACTTCCATTAATTCCTGGTCTAATTGATTTATATATGATATAGATAAATCTTCTAAATTTTTGCAAGATTGTGCAATTGATTGAAATAGCTTTCTCAAAGGTTCACCATCATTATAACTATAAACATCTAGATTTTTAAGATTTTTTCCATTGATACTAATAAAATCAGACAAATCTGATAGTTGATAATAAATATGTAGCTTCACAGATTCAATATTTGGCAGTGAAATATTTTTCCAGCTTATTTTGCAATCATCATGAGATGTTAACTGTAAAGTCTTTAAATTTTTAAAAGTTGGTAATAATAAATCATCTAAATTATCTCCATTGTAATAAGATTCATAAACAATTATTGATTGTGAATGTGTTAATATTGCTTCTTTTAATTCATTTGGTAAATTTTTTTCAGATTTTGCAATATCTAAATATTTAATTTGCTTTTGTGCTTTAATTAGCTGTGCCAATTTATACATATTTTTATAATTACCATCACAATGTATTCTTAATGATTGAATATTTTTACAAATATTTGTTAATTTATCAAAAAATTCACCATTACAATTATAACAACTTATTTCATAAAGATTCTGAAAACAATTATCAAATTTATGATGATTAATTAACCAATTACAATTCATATAAGTAGCATTAAACTTTCTGATGCCTGCTGAATGATCTAAAATGAAGCTTCTTAATTTATTTTGTAAAACTGGTACAAGATATAATGTTTCAGATTTTATTAGGAGTTGATAATTAATATGATCATATAATATAGTAGAAAATCTGGCATAATTGTATAATGGTGGTTTCTCTAATAGTTTAAAATCTAATTCAATTCTAGTCAAGGAATCCTTATCTTCTTCCAATAAACAATTAATTAATATTTTAACACTGTTAAGAGAATAAAATGGATTTCTCCATAAAGTTGGAATATTGATATTGTGCCATTGTTTGTTGACAAGAATACAATAATATAATGTTTTATAATCATCTTCAATGTATTTGAATATTCCAGTCAGAAGCTCAGGTGGAATACTTTTTATTTCAAACATTTTTAAAGAATAATTTGTTTGTTGCACAATGTAAAATGAAAAAAATCCAATATTAATATGTTGTAGATTTACTTATTATTATATGCCAGTATAATTTATTATATGGGTATTAATTTAATTAGAAGAATTATTGTTATGATAGTTGATTATTTATTTATATGTTTAAGTGTTACAAATGGAAGACAGTAATTTATACTTGACAGAGACCACTAATTAGTGTCCCTATTTGTATCTCTGACCCCATATTCAAATATTCGTAATTTTATATTCAATTATTATTCAAATATCCATAGTAATAGTAATAGTAATTATACATGAAGTTGAAATCATTTAATTTCAAGGTTAAAATGATTGAAGTGATCATATCACATCTCTCAGGTCAAAATATTTCAACTTCATATATAATAGTAATAGTAACACTTTCAAATTAATATTAATACTTTCAGATATCATAATTATAATATATATACTTTATTTTTTTACTAACATAACAATGTTTTACATAAAGAGTTACATACAGTTGCGGTTAAAATGGTTTTTTTTAGCGTTATAGTCTTTTCCATTGTCCAGGCCACTATTTTAATCTACTTTGTACACAGGATTGGTGGGACACATATGAAAATTGCGTTTCAACGAATTTTAATTATAATTCATTGAAACAAGATTCACCAATGCAACCTTCATTATTTATCATTTTTTATTACATTTGAACCACTATTTTGTTTGTTTCTTTTTGAGTTGTTTTGCAACAAATATCAGAAGCTATCAAGAATATTCTTTCAACAAAAAAAAATTTTTATCTTATAATTGAAAGAGTTCTTTTGATGCCATTCTTTACTACACGCAGTATATAAACGCGTAGTTTTATACAGCAAGGAATTAGATATTTATTTTTGACATGTTTCTAACAGAGAAAAAAAGAGATAAAGGATCAAAATCAGATTTTTTATAAACGAAGTGATGACGACGAGTAATTGGAGAAAATTTAAATATTTACTATTTCTTTATTGTACATCAGATATTGTTGATTTATATAAATCACAAAATTACTATTACTACTATTAGTATTAGGGCATATTGATGAGTTGTCTGCAGAGATGTGTTTGCAAAATAATCCTTAAATCTTATGTCATTATTGCTTGCTAATTTCCATGTGTTGATTATCATGTTTAATGATATAAAAAAAAGTAAAAAAATAATTTTTTTTGGGAAGCATAGGAAATATCTGATAAAGTAAATGATGTAAAAAGAATATAATTTTTATTTAACAATCGGTTAATGTCTCTATTCTAACTCTTTCCCTAAACTCTGCTGCAAATCTTAGATCCTCTAATCTCAGTTCCTCCCTCCCAGCATGTCTTGTGCACAGATGCCTGATTTAAAAAAAGTGATTAGTGGAACTATATTTTAGTCATTAATTTTTTAACTTGATATTGTACTTACGCATCCCTAAACAATCTTAATAATCCTCTCTCTGTGTTTTATTTTGAACGTCAAAATAAATTATTAATATTTTTTTTTAAAAAAAAAATCAATTCTTTGGTTGAAAAAGAAATTGTGCTCTGTAGCTCCCTAATAACACCCGACTGGAATCGCAGACCTGGTCCTGTCTCCTCCCTTACCAGTCTATTGAATGCCGCCATACTTGACCCCAACTCCCTATCTCTTCTCCTCGACTATTATAATTTTAGTAAGTAATATAAAAATATCTGAATTTGAATTTCTAAAAAAAAAAAAAAAACAGTAAAGTTTATAAAAAAGTTACTTCTTCAGCCTTGTCATTGGCCTCATCACCAGTTTTATCATAATCATCATCATCAACAGCATCATCATCGGATTCATCATCATCATTATCAGCTTTCTCAACAATCTCTTCCTCAACGGTACTAGAATAATTAACGTCAAGGATTTAAAATTAATGTTTTTGCACATAGCTACGAAACATATTTGCTTTTTATGATAATAACTAGAGTAACAGCAAGTGGCGATAACCACCATTTTTTTTTATTAAACTAGAGTGACGCCAAGTGGCGATAACTGCCACCATTCTTATGATAAACACTTACCGAGCAATCTCACCAGGTTTGTCTTCTCATTCTCTTTTTTTTTTTCAGACGATAAGACGGTTTTTTTTTCTTTTTTAAAAAAAAAATGTAAACATATTATTATTGGCACATGATGGTGTTGCACAGATATTTTTTTTTGTTGACGGATTGATTTATTTTTCAAAGATGACTAACGTGAGTCACCTAAAGAAGAAGTATTGTTAACTAACCAGAGATGCTATTTTTTATTTGTATTAATATAATATGGTGTCATTTAGTTTGTAAATATTTTAATTGGAAATTAAAACGCGGAGCAGATCTTTGCTAGATAATTATAAGATTGGTATTTTGCTTTGCATAATCGTTATTAATAATATTATTATAAATATATAATTACATCTCAAGGCGGCACACTGTTGCAGATGAAACAATTCAATATGAAACAATTTAAGTATGCGATGTTTGATTACCGGCATTGAAGCATGCACGCTACCTTGAACAATTTACAGTCATTCTCACACCTTCCTCATGTACACAAGGCTAATCTGACTAAGATTTCCATGATGATACAATGATGCAACTGAACTCCAGGGAGGGGAAACATGGCCCTGGGGTTTACCGAGACTGCATCAATGGTCAATGACATTTTCACTAATCTTCCCAGACCAGAGAAGGTTGCTGGCATGCTAAACGAAAAGTTGCCTGCAACGATCCTACCTTTAGGGTAAGGATGGATCTGTGATTGAGAAACTTTGAAGAGTTGTGATATTAGGTGCACACAAACATCCAGATTCATAAAAGCAACAAGAATCTGTAACTTGTTTCAAGCACAGGAGGTTGCAGGGTTGGTAACTCTGAAATTGCATTTGGGCTCTGATATTAGGAGGAAAGCTGTAAAATAAAATAGGTCAAGTATGTTATACATGAATTAATCATTTCTGTTTTTCTTTAATTTTTATTTGACCAACTGAACTTGTTATTTAAATGAGGGCTTTTGTCCATATAACCCACCCTAGGTTAAAAGAGTGTAGATGAGAGCATGTATCTTACAAATATAAAGGCGGCAGTTTGACTCTGCCCACTCCTATGTGATAGTCACCATGATCATTGGCACCAAGGAGAAAGCTGTAAAATAAAGAATATCTTTATCATAATATTCGCCCATTTGTTAGAGATGAATTTAAAGATATTACTTGCCCAAGACCAACCTATACTGGCAATGAATAAAATATTTAGGATAAAATCACTTCTATGACATCATCTCTTGTTAATTTGTCCCTTACTGTCATTATGTTTAATAAGTTTAAATTTTCAATGAATATTCCACTTTTTAAAGTAAAAAAGCACTAAAATAATTTATATACTTAATATACCCCCATAAAAAGGACACAAGTATATATTATTAAAGGAATAAATAAAAAAAAAGTTAGAAAATTATGGCAAATATAATAACAGAACTAGAGCAGAGAAATAAAAATTTATTATATATAAAAGAGAGCAAGAAATTGAAATCTTAAACTAAAAATCTGAAGCATTAGTTTAGCCTGATGAAAACAATTATGTTCCTGGTCATTGATGATACAAACAATTGAGTAAGAAATGACTAGAAGGGGAAAAGGTGAGAAGGGAAAATGAAAAAGTTTGTTTTAATAATATTACCACTGAGTAAATGTCAGAAGACTTTTTTAATCGCTCAAAAGAACTAGCTTCAACCTGTTCAAAATATATTTCAAGTTTTAGTAAGCAAGGTTATCAACTCACTGAACAAAAGAAAGAGTTAAAAGCAAAACAAGAAGAATTAGAAACAAAAGTAAAAGGGTTAGAAGATGAAGTGGAAATGGAGTGAGAGGAAACTGAAATGGCATTGAATACAGCTATGAAATAGAGAAAATGACAGATGTGTGAGGTAGTTGAGAAGCATGATGCTTGGGAAAAGGAACTTTTGGATCAAATAAGTGTGTTGGAAAAAAGTTTATTGAATGAACAACAGAAGACAAATTATTGAAGATATAAAAATCAGGAACTGTAAGCTTTACCAAAAAAGCAAAAAAAAAAACCAGATTACAAAAGCTCAAAAAAGTTAGCAAGCAGGTTAAAGGGGATGAAAAATTAGAAATTGTTTCTTCTTTATCATTAGTTAAAGTAATGTCATCATTTACTGATACTGAAGACATTTTTAGGAGCAAATGTAAATAAATATTACTATTTATGGATGTATATTTGAAAGTGCTACTATTACTGATATTCAAAAGTGTTATGGATACTTGAAAGTGTTACAAATACTTGAAAGCATCACAAATATTCAAAAGTGTTATGGATATTCAAATATATAAAAATTATGACTCCAATTTCAAATATGCTAATCAATGTGAATAGGAACACTACCACCAATCTCCTTAACATCAAATTAATGCTAACCACAAATAATATCAAATGAAAATTAACTATTCTTTACCATTCAATTGATGTTTATCATCAATAACAGTAATAGTAAATGACCATCAGGTGTCATTCATCATATAATATAGTATCACCAATTATTATTTGGGAGAGCATGATAAAAATATAAAATTGTGGTTATGTAGATCAGAATGAATTGGGTATTACTAAATAATTAGTTTTATTAGCGAATAATTTTGGTTTAGTGATTTAAGAAAATGTTTTATTTAGTCGAAACTAATTTATTAACTTATTCTAAGTTAATTTTTATTGTAAAACTTTTATACAAAGTTATTTTACAAGTATGTCGAGTTTGAGCTTCTTATATACAATTTTAAATTGATTAGTAACAACTTCATTGCAATCTAGCATTCTAACCGCGTTATCGCACTTTAATTATGACGTAACATTCTAACCGTGACGCTAATTTCAACATTATACGAATAAAAATAAAAGCGCAATACAAATAAATAGTAAAAATGTGAATAAAAATAAAATAAGAAATGAAAATAAAGTAAAAAATAGAATAAAAAGATTTGATTTGAAGTTAGGTATTTTGATCAACAAATCAGCCTTAAATCCTAATTCTGAATATAAAATTACAATCTTCCAGATTTTTCTTCACTCCTCACTAATGACATTTATAAAAATAATACTATTTAAAAACCCAAAATCTTGATATTTTTTTAAAACTCTTAAATCATTGTCTAGCAAATTATATAATGTTATTGCTAAAGGTTTGGGTCCTCTCCAATTCTTCATTAGAATATCCAAAAGATTGTTACTAATCTTACAAACCTTATAAGTAAAGGCTATTGACTTTAAGTTTTTTGGTAATGTTTCAATTAATACTGTTAATATTTTATCACAATTAATTGTACCATAAATACCATCATAAAACTTGATGCTTTTTAATTTAATGCAATTATTGAATACTTCCATTAATTCCTGGTCCAATTTATTCCTACATGTTATAGATAAATCTTCTAAATTTTTGCAAGATTGTGCAATTGATTGAAATAGCTTTCTCAAAAGTTTGCTATTATAATCACTATAAACATCTAGATTTTTAAGATTTTTTCCATTGATACTAATAAAATCAGACAAATCTGATAGTTGATAACTAACATGTAACCTCATAGATTCAATATTTGGCAGTGAAATATTTTTCCAACTTATTTTGCAATTAGCATGAGATCTTAATTGTAAAGTCTTTAAATTTTTAAAAGTTGGTAATAATAAGTCATCTAAATTAGCTCCATTGTAATAAGATTCATAAACAATTATTGATTGTGAATGTGTTAATATTGCTTCTTTTAATTCATTTGGTAAAATTAGAGCTGAACTTAGTGAAATGTTTAAATATTTAATTTGCTTTTGTGCTTTAATTAGCTGTGCCAATTTATACATATTTTTATAATTACCATCATATACTTTTAATGATTGAATATTTTTACAAATATTTGCTAATTTATCAAAAAGTTCACCACCATTATAATTATAAGAGTTTATTTCATAAAGGTTCTGAAAACAATTATCAAATCTATGATGATTAATTGACCCATTACAATTCATATAAGTAGCATTAAACTTTCTAATACCTGCTGAATGATCTAAAATAAAGCTTCTTAATTTATTTTGTAAAATTTGTGCAAGATTTAATGCTCTAGATTTTATTAGGAGTTGATTATAAAGATTAACTGGAAATATAGTAGAAAATCTGGCATAATTGTATAATGGTGGTTTCTCCAATAGCTTAAAATCTAATTCAATTCCAATCAAGGAATCTTTATCTTCTTTCAATAAACAATTAATTAATATTTTAACACTGTTAGGGGAATAAAATGGGTTTCTCCATAAAGTTGGAATATTGATATTGTGCCATTGTTTGTTGACAAGAATACAAGAATATAATGTTTCATAATCATCTTCAATGTATTTGAATATTCCGGTTAGAAGCTCAGGTGGAATACTTTTTATTTCAAACATTTTAAGAATAATTTGTTTGTTGCACAACGTAAATGAAAAAAATCCAATATTAATATATTGTAGATTTACAATTTATTATTACTAGCTAGCCGTATAATTATAATCATGTAGTTTTCTGCCAAAATTCATCCGCCGATTTGAATTCCCGTAAATTTTAATTTATTAATTGAATATTAATTTTTGGATATTTTAATTTATTAATTGAATATTAATTTTGGATATTTTAATTTTGGCAGATATCGAATATCCTCACGGGAATTCAAATTGGCGGATGAAATTTTTGACGGAAAACTACACTCATATAATTTATATGCGAAGAATTAATTATGTGTGAATATTATTGTATGAGTATTAAGATATTGTTATTATAATTGATTATATATTTATATGTTATATTCAGAACCAAATGGACTCCAGCCTTTCTTACAATTTATACTTGACAGAGACCACTAATTAGTGTTCCAATTCATATCTCTTACCCTATTTGAATATTTGTAATTTTATGAATAACCATAACACTTTCAATTATCTGTAATACTAATAATTTCAAATATCATAATATATATAATTTATTTTTTATTAACATGACAACATTTCATGTAATTAATTATATAAATTTTTTAAAAAATATAAAACTAAATATTACATTATTTACTAAGTATACCTGTATAATAATTGAAAAACAGACATTGAAATGATCATTGTTGATGACAAAAATTTTCATCAAAATCCACTAACATGATTCATTCAAATCTTTTTTTTATCTTTATTTAAATCAGCTATAAAGTTTAGACAGTAAATGAGTAGTTGCATTTTGTAAATCAATCAACATTCTCCATGAATAAGATGATGAATTGAATCTAATGTGAATATTTAGATAATTCAACTCTTTTTATAATTTTCTTTGTTTAGGAATAGTGAAGAAGTTAATTAATCTTTTGCATCTTAAAACAATGCCTGAATGTTTATATTAATTTTTAATGCTTCATTTACAATTAATTGTAATATGTGAGCAAAATACAAAATCTATCATTGGTAATGGATTAAAATAAATTACTATTACAGATATTCAAAAGTGTTATTCAAAAGTATTATGAATATTAGAATATATAAAAATTATTTTGATTTCTGATATTTGATAGGAACACTGCCATCAATCATCCCTAACATCAAATTAATGCTAACCACAAATAATGTCAAATGTCAACCAACTGTTCTTTACCATCCAATTGATGTTTGCCATCAATAACAGTAATAGTAAATGACCATCAGATGTCATTCATCATAATATAATATAGCATGAAATAATAAATTTATTATGTTATAATAAAGTGTGACAAATAAATAATAATAATATTATTATTATTATATAAGATTCAATCTTCCAGATTTTTCTTCACTAATAACACTTATAAAATGATATTATTTATAATTTAAAAATCCTAAATCTTGATATTTTTTTAAAATTATTATATCATCATTGTCTAGCAAATTTTTATTATATAATGTTATTGCTAAAGGTTTGGGTCCTCTCCAATTCTTCATTAGAATATCCAAAAGATTGTTACTAATCTTACAAACCTTATAAGTAAAGGCTATTGACTTTAAGTTTTTTGGTAATGTTTCAATTAATACTGTTAATATTTTATCACAATTAATTGTACCATAAATACCATCATAAAACTTGATGCTTTTTAATTTAATGCAATTATTGAATACTTCCATTAATTCCTGGTCCAATTTATTCCTACATGTTATAGATAAATCTTCTAAATTTTTGCAAGATTGTGCAATTGATTGAAATAGCTTTCTCAAAAGTTCACCATCACTATAACTATAAACATCTAGATTTTTAAGATTTTTTCCATTGATACTAATAAAATCAGACAAATATAGTTGATAACTAACATGTAACCTCATAGATTCAATATTTGGCGGTGAATTATTTTCCCGATTTTTTATTTTGCAATCAGCATAAGATGTTAACTGTAAAGTCTTTAAATTTTTAAAAGTTGGTAATAATAAATCATCTAAATCATCTCTATTGCAATAAGATTCATAAACAATTATTGATTGTGAATGTGTTAATATTGCTTCTTTTAATTCATCTGGTAAAATTAGAGCTGAACTTAGTGAAATTTTTAAATATTTAATTTGCTTTTGTGCTTTAATTAGCTGTGCCAATTTATACATATTTTTATAATTACCACAATGTAGTTTTAATGATTGAATATTTTTACAAATATTTGCTAATTTATCAAAAAGTTCACCACCATTATAACTATAGCAACTTATTTCATAAAGATTCTGAAAACAATCATCAAATCTATGATGATTAATTAACTCATTACCATTCATATAAGTAGCATTAAACTTTCTGATACCTGCTGAATGATCTAAAATGAAGCTTCTTAATTTATTTTGTAAAATTTGTACAAGATTTAATGTTTCAGATTTTATTAAGAGTTGATAATTAATATGATCATATAATATAGTAGAAAATCTGGCATAATTGTATAATGGTGGTTTCTTCAATAGCTTAAAATATAATTCAATTCCAATCAAGGAATCCTTATCTTCTTCCAATAAACAATTAATTAATATTTTAACACTGTTAAGAGAATAAAATGGATTTCTCCATAAAGTTGGAATATTGATATTGTGCCATTGTTTGTTGACAAGAGTACAGGAATATAATGTTTCATAATCATCTTCAATGTATTTGAATATTTCAGTTAGAAGTTCAGGTGGAATAATTTTTATTTCAAACATTTTAAATAATAATTTGTTTGTTGTACAACGTAAATGAAAAAAATCCATTTTGTAAATTAAGGGTGGGGGACCATGTGACTGATTTGATAGTAATAGCATGATACAAATACTAATTTTAAACGGAATAATAATAACGGGTTGACTGTTTTTTGAAATAATCGAATTTCAATTTTTTAATAATAATAATGACATAGCAAAAATCAGAAAACGTGAAAATTTTGCATGCATATTCTACAGGACCTAGGCTATACTTATTATGTGTGATTTTGCATTATTGACTCTCTGAAATTTGCTGTAGTGTACCATTTGTTCTAATAAAATCTATTTGAATCTACTAAAACAAATAAACAAATGGATAAATTTATTATTTATCAAAAAAAGAAATAAAGAAATGTTAAAGTATATAAATATGGACTGAGATTGATGTATCAAAAAAATTTTTGCAACATTAAGAATCATTAAACTTTATACATTTAAAATAAATATTTTGAATAAATTCTTTAAAAACAATGCTGTTTAAATTGATTACTGCTTGTGTGATCAATTCAATCATTAACACCAAAGAAACAAAATTAATTATTTTGTAATAAAAGCTATTTGTTTGTTTATTTATTGTTGTTTTTTGATTTTAGTATTAATGCACAGTTTCTATTCATAATACAAGCTTTGCTTTATATGCTTTATATGCTTTTATTTGAATTATTATTCATTTTATTTGTTTATTTGCTTTTATTTGCTGTTATTTGTTTTATTTGCTGTTATTTGTTTTATTTACTTTTATTTGTTTTATTTGCTTTTATCTGTTTTATTTGCTCTAATTCATTTTATTTGCTTTTATTTGTTTTATTTGTTTTATTTGCTTTTATTCATTTTATTTTCTTTTATTCATTTTATTCATTCTATTTGCTTTATTCGTTTTGTTCATTTATTTGTTTTATTTGTTTTATTTGTTTTATTTGCTTTGTTCATTTTGTTCATTTTGTTTATTTTGTTCATTTTGTTCGTTTTGTTCGTTTTGTTTGTTGTTTTGTTTGTTTTGTTTGTTTTGTTTGTTTTGTTTGTTTTGTTCATTGTTTTGTTTGTTTTGTTCATTTATGTAAGATGCAAAATGAAATGTTATGTGTTTCAGGTCCAAACAACCTTTTTTTAACCCATTTTTGGGAAGTTGAACAAGTGCCAACCACACAATCTCTAACCATCACTTCATTTTATTAAAGATCATCCCATCATTAAAACAAATCAACCTTGTCTCGTGTTATATATATACCCACAACATACAAATCATATGTAAGATGCAAAATGAAATGTTATGTGTTTCAGGGTGTCCCAAACCCTCAAGCAAAACACTCACTCTAACCTAAGGTTGTGGGCGAAACCTCTTAATGACTGTTGAAACTCTGTTGAAACTCTAATGAACAATTAATGTGTAACCTGTCGAAACTATGATGATTGGCGAAAACCCCAAATGCGAAACTCTGCCAAAACTCTAATAAACAATTAATGTGTAACCTGCCGAAACTCTGTCGATTGATTTCTGGAGGAGTTTCTCCCGCAACCTTACTCTAACCATCACAAATAAATCACATCAGATCATATCTGCACAATAACAAATTATATGTAAGATGTGAAATTGTTACAAAGCAAGTGTGCAATATTATTCACTAGGGAGTGGCTGTATATATATTATAATGAAAGATAATTTAGAATGTATAATCTATAAATATACATGTTATCATTTTTGACTCAGGTATAATCTCATAATACATTAACAAACATATTAATAACAAGTTTATCCAAGATAAAATTCTTGTTTTTTTTATTATTATAAGCATTTTTATGTTTATAGATGGATGATAAAATACAAAATGAGATAAAAATAAAATGTTAAACAATGTATGTAAATGCTTGAATATAAAAATTCTACAATAGAAATGATGGTAACTTTGATCACAAAGAAGATTTAATTTAAAGCATATGATTAGAGATGTTCCAATGCGCACTGCATTGTGCGCACATAATTTTTGAAATCATGCTCATGTAATTTTTTTTGTACATAGTAATAAATGTAACACAAAAAAAATTAAATTTTTTTTAGAAAATTTTGGTCACAATTACTACATTATAAACAACATACTGGCTTGTTTGACAATTCTTTAGCATGGTCAACTATAGATGAAGCAGATTTGGTAACATGGTGTAAAGGGAATTTTTTATTAGTTGCCCCTGAACTAACTAATCTTGCTGTACAAATTCTTTCAATCCTACATCTTCAGCAGCACCCAAAAGAAATTGGCCTGCATTCTCATATATACATGATAAAAAAAGAAATAGACTAACATCTGGTATGGTTTTCAAATTAGTGTTTATTTATTTTAATTATAATTACAAAAATCAAAAAAATCAAAAGATAATGTCAATGGAAACACTATGATACTGGTAATGATAATGAGGAACAGGAAGATGATGTTAGTGAAGTGAAAATGATGATAGTGATGTATATACATCTGAATCAGTGACTAATATTAGTAATTAAATCTGTTGTTTTTTTTAATAATAATAAATTTTTTTTTAAAAAATAAAAAAGATCGGCAGATGCAGTGCGCATCATGCGCATGAAGTTTGAAATTTTCCCATCCCTAAATGTCCACCATGCTCACTGAAATCACTTGTCAGAATACTCAAATTAATATTGGTACGTATGATGTTATAGATAAAATTTATTATAAATTATACTACAATTCAAATAATTTTGAATATAAAAAAATCAATGAATATATTTCATTAAATACATATTAAATTATTTTAAGCCGTCGTTTCAGCTAAAGTATATGAAAGTAGAAAAATATTGATTAGTATTGTATGAACGAAGTAGAAAATTGGTCAATACCCAGGCAAGTTTATGTGTGTGTGTTTGTATTTATAAAAAAAAAAAACAATAAAAAGATATTTTAAAAATTATTTTTATAAAAAAAAACTTTTTATAATTTGGCCTTCCTACCCGAGTCAATAAAACCAAGTTCCAATAGTTTTTTAAAAGCTGCAGCAAATTGAGTAAAGAATTCTCCTTCATTATTTGCAAATTCTTCAACATATCCTCTAAATCTATCGTCAAGTAATGCCATATCAGATGGTAACATCATGAGCCCCCCTGCTTCGTACTGAAGAGCTCCACTAGACTCAACTGTCGTTTCTTGCCAACCCGGTTTTAATAAATGTCTAAAACTTTTTTTTTTGAAGGAAAAGTAAATATAAATAAATACATATACATATACTTTAAAAAACAATATTTTATTAAATCTAAAGTGATAACTTACAACATATTTGTAAAAGTCGTTGGAGAATGTGTCCACCTACCCTTATAACCCGATGTTTCTGGATGACAATGACCAAGTGAATGTGCGCCTAACAAAGCGACGATTTCACTAATGAACAAAAAATAGTAGATTCATTAACCACATGAATTACATGATCATACCACAATGATCGTCATAATTATTTACCGGTTATTGAAACCCATTCTAGAGAAAACAGATTCTATATGATCTGCACCTTTGTCAGCATCAGGTAAACGACCAGGGTCTGGGACTAACGACTCTTGAGTTTGTATATCTATATCTTTGCGGCCAGGAGTCCATAGTACCTCTGGTCCCTTCATTGCTTTTATAGCAACAACTCCTGCTAGAGTCCAAATATCTGCGTCTATTATCATTATAGTTAAAAAAAAAAAACTAGAATTATTATTATTATTTTAAACAATTTTTTTTTGATTTTCAAAATTAAAAATGAATATAATTACAAGATACTTCAGGAAATTGTTGTTTGATTGATTCTAGTTTCTCTCTTGCTAACTCTAAACCGTTATTAGCAGGGTCATTAGCTTCTTTAGGACATCGCATAGTGGCACCATTAGAACCACCAGTCTTAGTTATTTTATCAAAAGTTCCAGAGGCATGCCATGCTAAACGTACAAATAGAGGGGCGAGAGTATCCTTATCATTGCCGCCCTTCACTGGAATAAGTTTCTTGATTGCTTCACGAACTTCATTATAATCAACTTGAGACATTTTTTATTTATTTATTTATTTATTAATTGATTGAATTTTTTTTCGTTAAAGGGAGAAAATTTTGATGATAGATAAATGGATGAAATAGATGATAGATAAATTCTATGTTTAATATATATAAAAAAAAGTTCTTTTAATATACATTTTGGCGTTTATTTATTTTACTTGATTAGGCAATATAATGAAGAATTTATTGATAACCTAATTAAACTAAATGAATCCTTCCTTTATTTTTTAAATGAAAGATAATCAATTACACCATAAAAAAATTCTCTTTATGTATCACAATAGGCAATCCTTTTTTGTTTGATAGTAATTCCCTTTAAGAAAGAAAAAAAATTTTTAAAATTCTTTGTTTGAAATAATTTGAAATTCACATATTTGATTGGTTAATTCTTTTTGGCTGTCAAATTTTTAAAAAATACCGCTTTCCTTAGTGTATATATTTTGAACTACACGACTAAACTTGGTAATGATTTTTATTTAATTAAACTTTATTTATTTTATTAATGGGAAAAAAAAAAATTTTTTTACATAAAATTATTACCAAATGTATGTATAACAATTGTTGTGCGCAATGTTCGAAATTTGACTGCGCCTTATCATAAAACTAATTTAATTTTAGAAATTAACTGCGGTTAATTTCTATACTTGGTTGGCGCGCGCCGATTCCGCCGATTGAATTTCGAGCGAGCATGGTGGACATTTAGGGATGGGAAAATTTCAAACTTCATGCGCATGATGCGCACTGCATCTGCCGATCTTTTTTATTTTTTAAAAAAAAATTTATTATTATTAAAAAAAACAACAGATTTAATTACTAATATTAGTCACTGATTCAGATGTATATACATCACTATCATCATTTTCACTTCACTAACATCATCTTCCTGTTCCTCATTATCATTACCAGTATCATAGTGTTTCCATTGACATTATCTTTTGATTTTTTTGATTTTTGTAATTATAATTAAAATAAATAAACATTAATTTGAAAACCATACCAGATGTTAGTCTATTTCTTTTTTTTATCACATATATATGAGAATGCAAACCAATTTCTTTCAGGTGCTGCTGAAGATGTAGGATTGAAAGAATTTGTACAGCAAGATTAGTCAGCTCAGGGGGCAACTAATGAAAAATTCCCTTTACACCATGTTACCAACCCTGCTTCATTTATAGTTGACCATGCTAAAGAATTGTCAAACAAGCTAGTGTGTTGTTTTATAATGTAGTAATTGTGACCAAAATTTTCTTGAGTCATTTGGATAATATTTCATAATAAAAAAAATTTTTTTAATTTTTTAAACTGTATAAAAAAAATTGAAATCAATTGTGAAAATCCATTCCTTATATAGGACGATCTCTCCTGTTGCCGCAGGACCCCGAACAATGGTACATTTCAATTTTGAATATCATTTCTTAATTAGGATGAATTTTGTGATGATCTTGTAAATTATTTCCAAAAATGGTAATAAAGTGGGCATTTTTCAAATGTATATACCATCTTCTAAGATTGTTTGGGGTCCTGTTGCCTCAATGCCAAATCCAAATTAGTAATGGTGCTCTTTTGTGTGACGGGATTATAACATCACATGACTCAATCATTTTATTGTATTCGTTATGAACTTGTATAAAATAAATTCTATTATAATTTCTCACTAGAAAATCATCTTCAAACCTAGCAATTCCATTTATTTGAGATCAGTCTGAACCGATTCCAAATTCATATAATCCTCAAAAATTCTGGGTTCTCAAGAAAATTTGTTACTTGTATCCAATAAGTAACTCATATTAAATAATTACTGTAAACAAATTTAATTAGTAGCTTGCAAGGAAAAAATCAGTTCTAGAATTAGCAATTTACTTGGGACCGATTTGGAATGGCCCCAATTCCCAATTTCCTTTTGTTGTAACAATATGAATTGGTCTGGCTTGAATTCTTGATCAGTTTTTTTTTTTGATAAAATCATTTACGATTTATTTATTAATCCATGATCCATAAAATTATATCAAAAGAATTTTTTTTACAATGATTTGTAATAATTTTTATAAATTGTAAAAGATCATTGAACCAATAAAATTTGATTTTTGTGTGATTAAAGGGTGATCATCATAAAATAAATTGTTTTCCAAAAAAAAAAAAAAAATCACATCTGCCCCAAAAAAAATCTTTGTGAACACCAAGTGCCAATAATAATATTATTAATGTATAATTTTTTTTTAATGCATACTTTTTTTAAAAAAGTACAGCAAGATCCAAATGAGAGGAGCGAGCAAATGTTATTTATTAAAAAGAATGGTGGCTATCACTACTTGTTGTCACTAAAAAGAATGGTGATTATCGCCACTTTTGAAAAAATTTATATTATATTAATATGAAAATAAATACTGGCAAATGAAGATAAATGGTGGCAGTTGCTGGATAAATGTTATTCATTAAAAAGAATAGCAGTTATCGACACTTGCCGTCACTCTAGTATCAAAGTATTTTAAAAAAATTTTATTATTATTATATAATCATTTATTTTAATACATAATTATTATTTATCATCTTATATATATATATACAGTATAATAATTCATAGGATTATTCTCATGAACCAATGAGAATTTTTACAAAATGCTGATGATGCAAAAGCAACCAAATTTAAAATCATAATCAATGAAGGAAATTCAAATCCAACCAATGGGTTAATAAATGAAAAAACAGAAGCACATTACAAGGTCATTCATTCCATCTGTATTTACAATTAATAAAATGTCTGAAGAAAAAGATTTGGATTCTTTATTAAATGCACAGTGTGTGTTAAGAAAAAAACGACGGTGACAAAAAATTACACAACATAATCAAATAAATTTAGGTTCGTTTGAAAGTTAAAAAAATAGACATGAAATGCTATTACTATTGCCAATTTTCTGTAAAGCTAATTCAAATCTTTTTGTCTCTGAAATTTTAACATGGAATTTTTTAATAATAGATCTGTCACAAAAATGTACATAATAATCATACAAATAATTATACCAGTTTGTAGCAAAGTTCCAGGGATTATGTATATAAGCCTTCATACTTTCAGATGTTATAGAATTTTGTTAATTGGAAATAAAAGAATTTGATCATTTTGAAAAAATCAATTCAATGTGTAAATTCTTACATGTTATAATCTTCCCATTCTCTGATATAATTTTTATTACAAATTTTGGCTACTTTACCATTAAAAACAATACTTTACAAAATACCATTTTTTTTCTGTATATGGTGGTAGGAAAGCTATCAATGATGTAAAAATTGGAAAATTCGGAATTGGTTTTAGGTCTTGCTTTAATTTATTGATGTGTGCCCAGTTTTGTGACTGGTGAAAATTTTCGTGTTTGGACCCACAAGAAAAGTATATTCCAGGTGGTTATGCTCGAACCTAGACAGGATAGTGAAATTGGTAGATTACATTTTATGATCTATTAAATAAAACATCTATTTGTGATGTTTGCTCTCCTGTGACATGTCACGGCATGTACATTATCCAAAATTTTTTAAAGCTTGAAAAAAAATGCTTAATCACACATACAGTGTGTTTCAAAAAAAACCAGAAAATTATTGTTGCTGGAAAATTTTTGTAACTTTTGCTAAAAAAAAACAATCTAACTTGTTTCAAATAAAATTTAAACAAAGATTTGCTTTTTAAAGTTATTTTAAATCATTTTCTAACCGAATCTGATG
>CAUDNR010001902.1:37822-73932 GCA_958430865.1 Entrophospora sp. SA101 | reverse complement strand
TATTTATTCTAAATTATTATTATTATTATAATTATTATTTTTTGTTTAAAAAAAACTCCACCACACAAAAAAATAAAATTTATGAAAAAATTTATAATATTTTAAAAAAAATATATGTATGTATTGTATGTGCTTTGTTATATTGTTTTTTTATATTTTTATTTTTTGATTATTTTTATTGATGTATTCTATAATTAAATTAAACATCGGCATCTTGTTCTAATTCTTCTTCATACTCTTCTTGTTCTTCTTCTACTGTTGCTTCTTGATATTGTTGATATCTAAAGAATTAAATTTGATTAAATAAGTTAATATAAAAATAAATAAATAAATAGACATAAAAAGTCGCAAAATATTAAATATCACTACTACTATGATACATACTCTGATACTAAATCGTTCATATTAGATTCAGCTTCAGTGAATTCCATTTCATCCATACCCTCACCAGTATACCAATGTAAGAAAGCCTTACGTCTAAACATAGCAGTGAATTGATCGCTGATACGTTTGAATAATTCTTGAATGGATGTGGAGTTACCGATAAAGGTGACTGACATTTTAAGACCTTTTGGTGGAATATCACATACAGCGGCTAAAAAAAATTGTTTTTATAATCAATTAATTAGTATAAATTTACAAAAATGTCAAAATAATGATATATCCCTCTCTTCATAAAAATTTTTTTTTTCAACTTACTTTTGACGTTGTTTGGAATCCATTCGACAAAGTATGAACTGTTCTTTGTTTGAACAAGTAACATTTGATCGTCTACTTCTTTCATTGAGCAACGTCCTCTGAACATAGCAGCTACAGTCAAATAACGACCATGTCTTGGATCTGAGGCTGCCATCATGTTTTTGGCATCGAACATTTGTTGAGTCAATTCTGGAACGGTCAATGCACGGTATCCTTGTGATCCTCTAGAGGTCAATGGTGCAAAACCAACCATAAAGAAATGAAGACGTGGGAATGGTACTATGTGGTTATTAATGAGAATGTAATGTGAAAGAAATAAGAGTGTGAGTGAATTGAGCGAATATGAAGAATGATGCATATGTATATATATTTAGAAAGAATAATAATTACCCATGTTTACAGCTAATTTTCTTAAATCTGCATTTAATTGACCGGGGAATCTTAAACATGTAGTAATACCGCTCATTACAGCAGATACCAAATGATTGAGATCACCATAAGTTGGAGTACTTAATTTCAATGTACGGAAGCAAATATCATATAAAGCTTCATTATCGATACAGAAAGTTTCATCGGAATTTTCTACCAATTGATGTACTGAAAGAGTAGCATTATATGGTTCTACGACTGTATCTGATACCTATCAAAATGATGACGATGATGATGATGATTAATTAACAATATTTTTCACATTTATCAAGAAGAAGAAAAAATAGAAACGCGTAAATTAATTAATCATGTATATAATACTATATTATATTTACCTTTGGTGAGGGAACAACAGAGAAAGTACACATCATACGATCGGGATATTCTTCACGGATTTTTGAGATAAGTAAAGTACCCATACCAGCACCAGTACCACCACCAAGAGAGTGAGTTATTTGAAAACCTTGTAAACAGTCACAAGATTCTGCTTCTTTACGAACAACATCTAATACAGAGTCTACAAGTTCGGCACCTTCAGTATAATGACCTTTGGCCCAGTTGTTACCAGCTCCACTTTGACCAAATACAAAGTTGTCTGGACGGAAAAGTTGTCCAAAAGGACCAGCACGAACTGAGTCCATAGTACCAGGTTCAAGGTCTACAAGCACGGCACGTGGTACGTATTTTCCACCTGCTGCTTCATTATAATAAACAGATATCCTTTCAAGTTGAAGGTCAGAGTCACCTTGGTAGGCACCAGAGTAGTCTATACCATGTTCATCTGAGATGACTTCCCAAAATTTAGCACCTATTTGATTGCCACATTGGCCGGTTTGTAAATGAACAATTTCTCTCATTGTCATATAGAAAGTTTTTTTGTATAAAGAAGACTATGAAAAAAAGTTAAATAAAAACCACCACCAAATATTAGTATTTAGCAGTAGTGAAAAATAAAACGTATTTAAGAAAAAAGAAATACGCGTGTGTTTTGTTATTTATTAAAAAATAATAAAAAGAGCACTCTTTGGAGGCTTTTATATTATATATATTGATAATATTTTTATTAAAGAAAAAGGATTGGTATGCACACTTAAAAAAAATTTTTTTTTTAAAAAAAAAAGTTGAAGAAAAAAAAAAGAAATAAGCAGTTATTAAAGTTGAAGAAAGAGGGACAGAAAGCAAAATTCTGTTGGTCTTTAAAATTTTTTTTGTAGTACTGTACGCGTAATAAATGTATTGCACGACAGTTTTTTTTTTTGTTATAAAGAAAGAAAAGCGAAAAGTCACTCACTCACTCACCTAAAAATAATAATTCAATCAATTAGAGACTTTTTTGTTTGGAGATAATAATGCAGCATATTTTACTTATATATGTATATGTAATCTAAAATGCACCAATCAAAATCTCACATTTATTATCTTCTGTTTTAATTAATATATATTTATATATATTGTAGTTATGTATAATATTATGTATATATTATGTAAATAATAATAAATATTTTTATTTGTGATCTTAATTTATATATCATATAATTTGAGGGAAGATCTCTCTAATTAAAAATCAACCTCTCTTTGTATCTATTTTACAGCCATTAAAAATAGATCATCACCAGTAATTTATTAAGTTTCACCACTCGCGCATAAAAATAATCAACTACTATTATTAATTTATTCTCCTGATGGCTGATATTCTTTGTACTTAATTAATAAAAATAAATCTTGTTCTAAAATTGACCAAGCAAATAATAAATTCCATATAAGGAAAGTTGAAAAATGTAGTGAACACGCAATAACTCATAATCTCATGTAAAATCACCATTTTTTTTATATTAATCAAATTTATTGTGATACAAATTTTATTTATTATATGTAGCAAAAATTAGTTAATCATCACGCGTCACCGATTATTTTATATGCAAATAATCAACTATGAAAATAAAATTTTTTTTAAAATCTAATAAAAAAAACTAATTTAGTAAAGATGAAAAGACTTAATTTAGTAAAGAAAAAAAAAATGAGCAACGGATGAATGGTTGGTTGGCCGATTGAAAAAGGTTTCCAGTTGGAATTTGGCAATTAGTTTTAGTTTTTTTTTTGTATTTATTAATTGTAATAAATTATTACAAATTTAGCATAAATATTATAAATATTGATAATTTTTATTGTGTGTTTGTTGTTTTGCTGTTTACTTATTATTATTTACTTGCGGCATTTGTTAATTAATTAATTAATTGGATTTCTAAGTGGACAAATTAATACATTTATGATTGATTGATGTTAGCAGCAATTCAAAAATCTAATTTTAATTACTCGATTGATTGATTAATTTAATTCACATTCCTTTTTTAATTTACGCATAACGTGAATTCGACAAATCGGGATAATAGCAAATAAAGATTTTCTTCGACTAAAAAATTAGACGACGATCGACAAAAATTTTACGTGTCAATAAGCATGAAATAGATAAATTTGTCAAATAGATAAAAATTTTTTCTAAACAATATTTTTTTTTTTCAAAAATAATTTATCATACATAATAATAATAATTTTTAAATCTATACTAATTAGTATTTTTCATTAGAACAATAATAACAGAAACCAAGTACTCTCGCCAAAAAGTATTCTTCCCACAATTAGTCAAAGTCTTTTGTTTTATCCCCACTATAAATATTTATATTGTTATAAGGTTGGTCTTCAATTTATCCGGTTAAAAAACTGGATTGGCAAAATTTTACCGGATTTAATATATTAATATTAATATTTTGAAATGTTTATCGGAATTTCCCAGTAAAACCCTAATAATATTAACTAAATAAACCACACTCTCCGCAACGAGCTCTCTCTTCCTATTGGTGGATATTTCCATAGCGAACAGAGAGGCACAGAAAATACATATGGGCGGAAGTTACTGTATATTTAATATTAAGTCCAAGTTATTGTTGGTTGTATTAACGCAGTATAATGCGTGTCACAAAAAAAATCCTTTTAATAGTAATATAGAAAGAGGTGCCAAATCTTGACATGCGAAAAGTTTATTGCGTATAAATCATGCAAGAAAATTGATTCTTAATTTAGACTTATTAAAATTTTGGGTGGAGTGATAATTTATTCCAGCCAAAATTTTAATTATATTGTATCAAACAAACTCGGGTTAATCAATGCAAAATATCTGTTTATGTTAATGTAATATTAATAACAACAATAAAGGTTATAAACATACAAGTTATATGATCAATTCTTTGTAAAAGATTATATAATATTTTCCTATATTTTAAAACGTGTCCTATATCTATGTGTCCACATAATTAAACCTATGTTTTACTGATCGATTTACTTACCATTCAGAAAAGAGGTATTAGCGATTTTTCTATTCAAGTAGAGCAAGCCTTCTTTCAGATGTATTTAACACATAAATATAGATGTAAATTTACACATAAAAATCATAAAAATCATTAAATTTGAACAAAAAATATATATATACACACATGTTACCACTCTTTTATTACTATCATCATGATGTTTATGATGATGATGATGATGATGACATTCATTAACGACTTCCATCATATGATTTTTTATTTGATGGTGGGTTATAACTGGACATGAGTCAGTTTTTGATAATTGCTGGGTCTTTTATTATTGTAATATTGTTGATGTGATGGTCTATGTCCTTCATTACTATGTACAGGTGAGCTATAGCTCATGCCTGATGGTCCATAATATCCACCATTTTTATTATAATATTGTTGTTGTGGTGATGGATGATGAATTTTTGGAGTTGGAAGAAGATGTTGTTGTTGTTTGTATTGTTGTTGCTGAGATGGTGAAGAAGAAGCAAGAGATTCAATATATCCTCTATCATTATATGATGTATTATTGTGGAGAGGGATAATGAGATGGATTATTGTTAAGATGATGATGGTTTTGATGGGTGGTGGTGTAGATGTTGAACTATATCCTCCATTATTGTATGCTTGTGGGATCATAATTCATATTTGGTGGTTATAATGATTTCCAAACTGTTCATTATATTTTGCATTGAATTGTCTTTGTGATGAAGGTGGTGCTGACACAGGCATTTGTTTTAGTTTATTGTCTAGTAGAGATTTTGTAGGAGTTTTAATATTATTTATCATTTGGTCTTGTAATATTTTTTCAAGTTTATCAGAAACCTCTGCATATTTTTCTTCAAAAAACCTTTTGTCTTTTTGCCATTGAATTTTTTTATCTTCTGACAAGTTCTCTGCCTTTAATACAATATCGTAAGCAAGATTAATGATAGTTAGGTATAAAGGTTTATTCATGTTTTTAAGTTGGGGGAGTTGTTTATTTTGGACATTGACAGGATCTGCCTCATCTAATTTATTCAGTAACCAAATAATATCATCAGGATTTCCATTAATTCTGGCTCGCTTAATAGATGACTTCATCAATTCTATTATATCTATTTCTTTGAAATCAATTCCTATTTCCGAGTAGTTTTCAATGAAATATTTTACACCATCTAAACTATGAAGATTATGGCATGCCATCAACACTGCTTTGAATGTTTCTCTATTTGGTTTTATCTCTGTATCTTTTATTTTATCATTAAATAATTCTAAAATTTTATTGTATTGATATGTTGAATTGTACAGAGACATTAAACCATTGTAAGCACTAATATCAGGTTCTATGTTTGGATATTTTTCAATGATCTGGTTATAGTATTTTAACCCCAAGATATATCTTCTTCCTTCAATGCACATATTAATAATAGTATTTAAAGAATCCTGTGTAATTGGTAAATTTAAAGCTGATGATGATGATTGATATTTACCAATTCCATATGTATAATCAATAATACTAAACGCATCTTTTAAATGATGATTACTTTTGTATGTTGCAAGTATATTACAAACCAATTCGTCATCAATAGGTACAGAGTTATTATCATTATTTTGCACATCCATGCTTTTATCCAAACTATCCCATATATCATTTGCTATTTTTTGAGCTAATCTTGGATCACTTGAAGCAGGTTTAATACTTGTTGCCAATAAGCATAAATAAGTTGATTTGTCTGGTTTCACAATTCCATTTTTTACGTATTTTTCGTAAGAACTATATGCAGCACTAAGATTGCCAAAATTTTGACAAGTTTTTAATAGGTAATTTAGATGCTCAGTTTCAAGTCTATATTCAGGATTTGTTTTGCTTTTTGCATTCATCAAATCAATAATTTTTCTTAAATGTCTTACGGGGTTTGCCGAAACGTTTTCTTCACTTAAACCTCTCAACATTGCAGTGAATGCTTCTTGGTTAGGAAACAATGATAATGATTTCATCTATTTCGAAGATAAATTCATTAATAATAATCATGACAACATTAATTAATATTAATAATAGGAAAATATTATTTTATACCTTGTCAAATAGTTTAAGTGCTATTGTAATTTTATTTTCATCAACAAATTCCACCACTAATCTACTCCAATCCTCACTATTTTTGAGTTTGTCGCATTCTTCATTTGCTGCCAAATAATTAATTTTTGTCTGGTCAAGTTCACTAATTTTTCGTTTTAATTCTTGATACTTTTCTTCTGCGTCAGTTTCCAAACTACTACTACTATCATCAACAATACTAGTAACAAATTGACGGACGCGTGTTGAAATGGCTTTTCTATAGTTTTGCTGTTGATGATTATTAGAGTAGATATTTATTGATAAAGTTGAATATTTTATTATATTTGGTAGCAGTAAATGTGGAGCTACTATATTATCATTTAACAAGAGCTTTGTTGGCTTATTACGATTTATTAATATTAAATTTCTAGAAATTTTTGTTAACGACATGTTATATTACCATAAAACAAATCTTTTTTTTATCAAAGATCAAATTGAATGATTAATGAAAATCATACTAATTTAGAATTAGTGCATGTGCTATTTTTTGATTTTAGAAAAATTTGTCGGTAAAAGTGGTAGTAGTGTCAATATTAATAATTATAATTATTGGAAGTTATGGAAGTAATGGTGGTAGTAATTAAATGATGACGGTATTGGAACCGATAATCTCATCAAGGATGAGTGGGAAATTGATACTTGGTTGCACCACTATACCCAGAAAAATATGTTAAATATATAATGAACCGTCACAAGGGATGTTTTGTTACTCTCTTCATTAATTTATTAACACTTTAAGATGTATTATTAATTGTTATTAGACTGGGTCTCCAATTATACATCAATCCACTTGGCAATGAAGTTTATCAAAAATAATTGGTCTTAAATTTGACACGAGTCAATTTTTCGTGTAACTTTCAACCAACAACATAGTAGTAGGACCCAAAACTATAAGCTTTGCCATAGCTGGGTCAACCCTATCTATAGGTCTACTATTTAAAAACGCAATGTTTGTTAAAGATCATTGAAAAACGTATTACAAAAATTTGGATCGGTTTCCACAACCACAGCGTTGGGTCAAACCTTATATTAGCCATGATCTTTTGTTACTTGGATAACGTAAAAATAAATGAATTATTTATATTATTATGAGAGTTAATAAAAATATTCGACAAATTTAAGAAGTTGGAAGAAAGCATGCGACAAACCTTCAAAATAGTCTAATAAATTAAATTGTGCTACTCGAAGATGTATTTAAAGGGTTGGTTTTCGACTTGGTTGAATAACAACTCTCTTTCTAATTCTTCTCTTGACTATATCTCTCGACATAACCTTATATAGTGCAAGTCACTTAGTCCCATAACTTTTTATTGGTCATTCGTTTTGCAAACTTCATAGAACTTGACTAACATTTACTTCGATCAAACCCGTCTATATAATTATTTGAATAATTGATAATAATAAAACGTTGATAAATATATTTTTTACAAACAGCTTCGTAGATCTCAACTACTTTAATACTTACTTCTATCAAACCCGCCTATATGATTGTTGAATAATTGATAAACATTCGTTTTGCAAACTTCATAGATCTTGACTAACATTTACTCTGATCAAACCCATCTATATAATTATTTGAATAATTGATTATAATAAAACGTTGATAAATATATTTTTTACAAACAGCTTCGTAGATCTTGACTACTTTAATACTTACTTTGATCAAACCCGCCTATATAATTATTGAATAATTGATAAACATTCGTTTTGCAAACTTCATAGATCTTGACTTTGACACTTGCCTCGATCAAACCCGCCTATATAATTATTTGAATAATTGATAATAATAAAACGTTGATAAATATATTTTACAAATAGCTTCATATATCTCGACTACTTTAATACTTACTTCGATCAAACCCACCTATATAATTATTGAATAATTGATAATAATAAAACGTTAATTAAATACATTTTACAAACAGCTTCATAGATCTCGACTTTAAGACTTACTTTGATCAAACCCGCCTATAATAATAAACATTCGTTTTGGAAACTTGATTTGCAAGTAGATCTTGACTTTAACACTTACTTCAACCAAGCCCGCCTATATAATTATTTGAATAATTGATAACGCGCTCATTAAATCTATTTTACAAATAGATTCATAGATCTTGACTTTTAACACTTATTTCGATACAAGCTGTTCAATAATTGATAAACGTTCATCAGTATATTTTACAAACTTGCTTTGGAAGCTTCGTATGTCGTCATACATCTTGTATTTAACAGTCTACTTTTTCTATTTTTTTTAGATTACACAATTGAATAAAATTTATCCAATGAAATGTTGTAAACTGGTTGGTATCCCATATTTTGACACAACTCGAAAAAAGTTGGTATATAAGTTATACAATGGGATCAATAATTACTAATCGTCCGGAGAAAAGTCATGCAATGATGAAGTACCCATTATGGACAACCTGTGTCCGGCTCCCTCAGGTGTATGCCTCACTTTGGACTGGCTGTAAAGTCCCGCGTGGCTGAGGATGGAACTCACGTGAGTGGCCCATGTTGGGTGTATTGACCCTTCGTGACATGACTCCTCTTTTTGTTAATTTTTATTATTTATTTTATTTAGTTAAAAGGAAACATAAGAAATTAAAAATAAAAATTTGCTAATTGATTTGATTGGTTACATTTTGTAATATATGAAGATCCGTCAATCAATAATATTATAATTAGTAGCAATGACGACAACGAATCATTGTTTTTTGAGGATGATAATAATGATTAAGATAGGATTGATCGAAGTAAGCGTTAAGGACAAGATTTATGAACAAAATATTCTAACGAACGTTTTATCAATTATTCAATAGTTTGTATAGAAAGTGATCGGAGTAAGCTTTAAGGACAAGATCTCTGAAGATTGCAAAATATACTAACGAATGTTTTAACAATTATTTAATAATTTGTAAAAGCGTTAAGGACAAGATATATGAAGCTTGAAAAATATTATAACGAACGTTTTATCAAACATTAATAGTTTATATAAATTTCTCTTTTATTTTAACTTATATTTAATAACATTACTATGATAAATAAATAAATAAAGTCAGAGATAAATTTAATCATTATTGTTGTTGTTTATTGTTCTAATCATTATTTACACAGGTATATAGCTTTTAATATTTATTTATTTATCATATTTACTTTTAAATAAATGATTTTACTATAAAAGACATACTTAAATGATCAAAAATCTGTAAATAATGTAATATTTGGACATTTATTTCTACTTATACTTGCAATTGGACGCGTTAAAAAAATTTTACGTATATGAATATAAGGCAAAATTTGGATTTGAGGGTCAGATTATTTTCGGTTTTATTGACAACTTGCTTTAAAAATTTTCTTAAAGCAGATACATATGGTGTGATAAAGAAGTTATATATCAAATTTGGCGGTGGTTGCTACACAGCAAGGGTATTAAATGGGGATAAGAAATCATTTGATTTGTAAAAATTTACTATTACTATTACTATTACTATTACTATGATGCAGTTCCCGATCCCCTATTACTATTTATATATCTGCGGGAATGTCCTGTGAGTGACTACGTATATAACAGTCATCCGTAATTTCACGGGATCGACATGTCTACTGCTGTAGCTATTAATAACACTACTACTACTAATATTGTATTGTTCAGGGGAGGTATTGATTCAATCATGTGATTTTTAATTAGATAACCTACCTTGGCATTTTCCATTTTTGTATTTTTATGCATTGTGTTATCATTGATGCATCGAGACGTCATAAGTGCGAAATACTAATTCAGTGTGACTATAAAAATCAAAATTTTTTTTATAATCGACTACATGATAATGATAGGTTATTTATTGCTACATACATAATAGATGAAATGGATGATAAAGGAACACATAAACGTAATTATTCAGAAAAGAAAAATAAAGACCAAGAAAAAGTAGATGTTGATAGTGATAGTGCTGGGTTTACATTAAAAAGTTACGAAAACTATGAACATTTTTCTTTAGTTCGGTATGTTTTAAAGCAAAAGAATCAATCCCAATCACAAATATATTGAATTCGATTAACAAAAAAAGTTTTTTTTTCTTTTAGAAATTTTCATTTAGCAGATTTTATTACTTTTGGTAATGGTTTATGTGGATCATGTTCGATTTTCTCAAGTATACGATATGCTATAACCAATGATCAAAGTTATTTATGGTTAAGTATGATGTTAATGCCTTTAGGCATGATGCTTGATTTATTTGATGGAAAAGTAGCAAGATGGAGAAAAACTGCTAGTATTTTAGGTCAAGAATTAGATTCATTAGCAGATTTGGTAAACAATTATATAATTTCTTTTTTTAAAAAAAAATTTACATGTAATATTTATTAACATTTGAATAAATGTTTATTTATAATAGGTATCATTTGGTGTTGCTCCAGCAGTTTGTGCATATGCAGTTGGAATGCGTACATTTCTTGATACAATACTCTTATCAGTTTTTATATGTTGTGGAATAGCTAGATTAGCACGTTATAATGCAACCGTTGCATCATTGCCAAAAGACAAAGGTTCTGGAAAAGTACGTTACTTCGAGGGCACTCCCATTCCTACAACATTATTTCTTGTGGCATTAATTGCTTATCTGACTTCAGAAGAAAGAATTGGCGATAGATTACCTGGCGGAACGGTCAATTTATTATCAACTTTATTATCACCGTTATCACCACCGCCATCATCATCACCAATGTCATTGTCATTGTCATCCATTTTATCATTTGATTTTTTGGAATTTCATCCATTTGTTTTGCTATTTATTTTTAGTGGCATCGCCATGGTTAGTAAAACTTTGAAAATACCAAAACCTTGATTTAATATTTGAAAGGAAAAAAAGAATCTTTTTTTTAATTGTAAAAATTTATCAAAAGCAATTTGTGAGATTGTTACTATTGTCACAATGTATATAATATTTTTATAAATAAAATATTATTTAATTTTTTTATAATGAGAATAATCTGGATAAGGAATAGCCAAAATATTTGAAATGGATGATTGAACTAATCCAATAACTTCTGTTTCTGACAACTAGTAAATATGTTTTATTGTTAAATAAAACTTAATTGGAATATATATATATATGCAATTATTAATCACCATTAATGTTGAAATTAGGAACAATGTAGATTATATGAGTATGTACCGTAACAAAACCAGACAAAACTTTTAATGTGGATCACATGATATTTAAATTCCTATTAGCAGGACCATACAATTATCAGGTCTTAGTATTAGGCTGCCAAAAAAAACATTATAATATGAATAATAAAGTTTAATCAACTCATAGTGAGCCTCATTGTTTGAACTGTTTGACAAAAAATTCTACTAGAAAAATTATCCAATTTTTTTTACTACCATTATTATTGGATTTTGATGAAGATTTCTTAAAAACCATATTAAACCAAACAGATCGAGTTGTTATCCTTTCCATTATTATTGTAAGTTCCTCTTTTGTTATCCTCATGGCGGCAGGATCTCTAGCAGCAAAATGAAACACCAATAATCCGTCTACCTTTTAATTTGTAACTTTGAGTCAAGGATATGTTCAACGACCTATACCTATAACCATTTTGCCAATTTTTGAAAGCATTCATACGCCAAAAAAATATAAATTTTATTCAAGAAAAAAGATTTGTAATTATCTTTCCTGCTATGTAAAGACTACTTTGCTTGCAGAAGCAATTGGAAGTGTGAAGATTATTAAATGATAACGAACTCATAATATTAAAAATTGTTTAAAGGAATAGAGGATTTAGGAAAATAAGTTAACTACAAAGATTGTTAACTTATTCCAGAGATGGTGAAAATTTAGCACAAAGACCTGAACAGAAAACCCAATGCGATGATTCCAATAAATTCAGAGCCCCATCCGCTCATAATTTTGACCTTTGATTCCTTTAGAGAAAGGAAGAGTTAGAACGATTGTAATATTTTAATATCTGAGCCCCAAAACAAACTTTAATAATGGTAAGTTTTTATCAGATGTCGTTGATTGATTCCTTGAGAAATGTGAAAGTATAAAGAGTCTGCATGAAATCTAATAACTGGAAATATAAATAGAACCTTATTATTATTGCATTGAAGGTAGCACCTTACATTTAAAAGTTAACAAAAAGATTTTTTTTAATAACTTTACACCACTAATCGCATGGCAAAAGGAAAACAAATTTGGTTGTTGGCACAAGAACTATCCATATAGGCCTGACCTGTAAATTTTATTTATCCTATTCAGTAAGTGGATGGAAATATCAACTCGGATTTTCGCGAGGCGAGTTATTATTATTATCAGAATTCACAATTATCGTCTTGTACCGTTAGAAGAAATCGATAAATTTATATAAAAAAAGAGGAAGCCTTAGAAAAATTTTTTAACCAATGCCTTAATGAAGGAAACTATTATTTGACTCATGGTTTATACTTTTTAATAGCTTCTATATAGCATGAATTGAGTATACGTCAGATAAAGGTTTATCTTTTTCTTTTCAGCTTGTTCTTAAAATGACATCAAATCCGCTGAAATTATTTGAACCCTTTAAATAGGATAGCATGTTTAGTATTAGTCAAGGTTGTCACTTTATGCAAATTTGGCTTAGCCCTGAAAACAAACATTATCAATTCAGTTTTTTCGAGAATATCTTGATTGCTACTAAAATTTGGAAGCCCGACTAAAAATTTTGTATCAAAATATTTATTTAAATAATATTATTTTATTAGTTTTATTATCAAAATCATCAAATCAATTCTCTTTCCAAAAAAATTCTACATGACTGAACTTATTGGATTGCAATTTGTTTTTAATATTGATAAGAGAAAAATAATATTAAATTTCAAGTTGGCTTGTTTGGAACTTATTGTGGTAAAATTACAATCCAGAAAATCGAAGCGTGATGTAATATCTATTGATAGTCAAAGACATAATGATTTTATGAAACACTAAGAAACTAAAAAATATATTAAAACAAACAGCTCTTTTCCTTATTGAGCTTTTAAAATTGGTCTAATTCAGCATCTTCATCTAGTCATAAGTTTTTTGTATTAGATGAAGTTATGAAAATAGGAACTTTGCTTACAGGATATCTATTGTACAAAAGTCTTCCAAACCCCAATATATTTTGTGATGCAACATTAATGTAGAAATGATCAATCACGTGTTTATGGAAGGTTCTAATATATGGACATGGATATCATAATGAGTTTTTTGGGCTTTATGTCATCATTATTTAGATTATCTCATAGATAAAATTGATTTATTATCATCTTCAGATTATAAAGACTGATCAAATAGAATTATAATTAGGTGAATTAAATCCATCACAAAATGATGATTATGATTTTGATGAGTTCAATTATAACACATCATCAAATAAGTATCAATTAAATCACAACAAGGTAAATAAAAGTTTAGAGTGAAAATTTTTACAATTTTAATATTGGTCTTTAACATTAAATACCTTAGAGCCTCCTGTTCCAGAACCTTTACTGAAAATTAATATATAGTAATTAACTGTTGTCAATTTTACAAATTTACAACCAATAAAAAATCAAAATTCTGAAGGAGGATTTCTCATTTAAGGCAAGAATTATTTTAGCCCTGCTATTTTTCTATACCTTGCTACCCTATTGTTTTTTTATTTTTTCTATATATGTTACCGAAAGAAGTCCTGCGCAAAATTCGACATGTCAGTTACTGGGAAGAGGCCATATGGACAGTGGAGGGCAGATACGTGGGATAATTTTTACTTCAAAAAGTATACTAATACGTCAAAGCCGAAGTCACAATTTTAGATACATACCCCATTGGTGTTGAAGAGTAAATTGGAGATTAGTGTTTTTACACGTTTCCAGAACCGAGTCTGGGTCGATCAAGAAGCTGAAGAACATTAAAAATTGGGTTGAAACCAGCAAAGGAATTCATGTCATGGCTGTTGAAATTCACGATGATATCACGCAAAAAATCTAGGTCTTTTTCTTTTTTTTTGACAACGTTGTTGTTTAGCACTTATTTGACGTTTTTTATTAATATAGGAATCATGATCAGAGACAAGGATCTCAAGGACACATAAAACGATTACCACTGCTGCCGTCACGGAAACAAACCAGCAAATCGAATACCATGGGATGGCCATGGATTAGATTACTACCAATTATGTGAAATTTGAATGTAAACATTAACAAGCATAGCGAGTGTGCTATGCCTTACCCACTGGCATAGAGAAGGAGAATATCAAAATATAGGAGCTTCTGCAACGTGCGCATCGTGTTATGAAATATTTTGATTAGGGTCTATTGATTCTGGAGGAGGAGGTATCGGTCATGTGTATGAGTAAGATCCTTCATCATAAGGAGTATACCGCTCTTTTCATGCTACTAAGAGAAGCAATAACGAAGCTTTTGTCGGTGGGTTATAATAAATTATTTATATAATATTGAATATTCCAATTTCTTGTAGCAATCACATTCCCAATTTGTGCCTATATCAGGCTTTATTTTTAAATATGCATCAACAATTATGCATCTGTTGAAAAGGGTCGTCTTAGGAATGAATGAAATAGACATTTTTTCATCATTCAATGAGAAGATAGATTAATCGCCAATAGAAAAAAGAGGCACGTGACACGCTACTCTGAAGCGCGACTTGTCAAAAGACCGTAAAGTGCTTGGTTAATTGTCCTAACTGATGATGATTTCAGAGTCTTTTGATATAATTTCTTTATTAGTCTTTCAAAAAATTATTAATCATCTATTAAAATCTGACCAATTTTATCATTAGAATAGATATTATACACCATTGTTTTATTAGCGATTGTTTCCATAACTCAATGATGATCCCTTTCTTTAAAGCATACAATAATTTGTAATAAGATCGAAATTTGAACAACCTTAATATTAACTCGGTTAAAGTATACAAAGGGTGTAAAGCAAGTTATAACATACTTTTTAACTATTTTTCAATACATGCAAAAGAAACTAGGGAATATTAACAGCCTTCGCTGTCAACCAGGCAGCAGGCTCGTTCTTTTTTTGAGTTTGATGTTTGCGGTTAACAAATTCTGAGTAATTTGAATTCCAAAAATTTTTCTTGTGACATTATTCCAATATTTTTGTCTAGTGTTATCTCATTATGGAAAACATAATCGATAAAATTTTTTCTGTTAAATAATAATTTATTTAAAATCAAAAATATATATACTGTATTTCTAAAAAAAATAATATATTCAATAAAATAGAAATACATATAAAAGTTAAAATTATTATACATTCATCGTTACCTATATTTCATAAAATTTACAAAACAAAAAATTTAATATTACATATATATATATATATATATATATAAAAGCTAAAAAAAAATTCAAAATTATAAAGTTCAATTTGATATTAATATTCCTTGAATCTTTTCTCTGGACTTATCAGCAAATTGTCTGGCCGATATTGCTACTACAATAACAGGAAATATATACATCGTATAGAGTAAAGACACCACCACAGAGGAAACAACTGTAATATCATCATATGCTATTTTTATCATAAATAAAACAAATATATTATTAAATAATGAGATAATTTAGTAATTTATATTATTATTTATTATTTATTATATAATTATTATTATAATTTTCTCTATCTTTAAAATAATATCTAACTTTACCTCTGTAAAAAATGACACGTGGAAGAGATTTTAATGGAGGAGAATTTGGATCGTAGGGTGCCTTTATATAAAGATATATATATTACAAAGAATTAGCTTTTTCGACAATAAATTTTTTTTTGAAAAAATCTGTAATTGATTTATATAACTTACCTTTTCTTTTTCATTACTAATTTTTTAGTAAAAAAAATATTAATGATATAAAATCTATAAATTATGAATGAAATACTAGTTATTAATTTAAAAAAAACTTACGTTTTCTCTATGATTTGACATTTCATAACTTTTATTTCATTTTCATGTTCATTCATTCTGGTTGATAGTGTGTTAATTAGTTCTTCAACTTTATTAAGATATTCAGATTGCTTTTGTTGTGTCTCCATCATTACTTCAAATGATGGCATTGTAGCAATTTTATCCGTTTGTTCTTTAACAGTGGATTCCAGTGTAGCATTAAGAACCAGAAGTGATTTGTTTGAAATTCGAAGATCGAGAAACTATAAAATATATAAATGTATAATGTTAGAGATGCGAATAATGTATTATTAATAATATAATAATGTTAATAATAATAATAATAACAATTTGTTATTACCTTTCTTTGGACCTTTGGATCAGACGATAAACTCATCAATTCATCCAACTCAGCTTGATCGTTATCTTCATTTTCATCGTCGTCTTCACAATCGTCATCAGACTTATCATCATCATCATCATCACCATCATCATCACCATCATTATTATTACTATTATGATTATCCTCCTCATAATCATAACCATCATCAACATCATCATCACTCCTTGAGTCGGAATAATTTTGGTCTGTAAAATTGTTAGATTTTAATTGTGCTGAAATTTTAACTTTTCTTGGTTTAACGGTTGTTGTTATTGCCGAAGTTGTTCTGGTTTGCGTGTGATTGTTGTTATTATCAAAATCCATTACAGCATTGGCTGCAACCTTAGGTCTAGGTGGTTTAGCCTCACCGTATAAAAAAGGTTGATTTTGATGATTAGGATAATAATTTTCATTGTCATTGATTGTTGATGTTGGCAAATGAGAAGAAAAGTTAAACGGTTGTTTTTGTTGTTGTTGTTGTTGTTGTGTATTGTACACATAAGGACCCGGATCACTAAGATTTGTTAATTCAGTACGAGTGTCATGTGAACGATACGTAACATCAGATAAAGCTCTAGGAGAAGCATTTAATGGTGATTTGGCAACAGTTCTAGAGTTGAATTGATTAATATTATTATTATATTGTGAATTATTATTATATTGATATTGGTGTTGGAATTGAGGAGAAAGAGATGATTGGTATTGTGGTAGTGGTGGCTGTTGATGTTGCTGATATTGTAGTGGTGGAGTGGATTGAGATTTAAATTCAATAACAGATTTCGCTTTGACTTTTGGTTTTGAAAGAGTATTTTGATCTTTATTACCACTGTAAATCACTTCGGAACGACTTTTTGATGATTTGTTATTATTATTATTATCATCTTGAATTTTCATTTGAGTAAAAGCCTTTGAATTTTTAAGTATTGATTTTGTCTCAATAAAAGAGTCATTAGTATTTTGTCTAAATCCACTTTCAACTCCCATATTTTTTTGGTTAAAATTAAGAAAAGTTGTTACACGAGTTTTAAAATTTTCAACATATTAATATATATATCCATTCTTTGTTCAATTAATTAAATATGATGTTTTTATTATTATTATCATTAAAATATTTTAAAGCAAAAAATTATATTTTCTAATCCTTTATTTTTCGTTGTTATTTATATCAATGAAAACATTATCAGATAATTGTCAATTGATGCCATCATCAATACATTCTTTGCTGTTGAATAATATTAATAATATGCACGTAAATAAATAAAAGTAAAAAACATAATTACAGCTTCGCTCTCCAAATCTTCTCTCAATTATAAAATAATATCTGAAACATTCTAAGAACTCAAAATATTTAAATCGATAATGAAAAAAGTGACTGACATAGCAATTTTTCTAACTCTCAAATTTTAGCCTTATATTATTATCAATTACTTATACAACAAGTTTTTATCTTACGACCCCAAGGTATTTTTTGTCTCGTTAAGTAAATTTAATATTGTGTTGCAAGCTTTTTTTTTTTCTATATACGTTTGAGTGAATGTTTCAATGGTAATTGATTCTAGGATGTTTGCGTTAGAGTAAATTAAACTATTTTTTTTTATATCAGTCCCGAAATATGCGATAAAAGAAAATAAGTTCAAGACGATACGATATACAGCGTATGTATAATTAATTTTGCATGATAATTTCTCTATTTAGTAAAAAACCCATCATCTTTATGCTAAAATCGCGTGTATTTTTAGTTTCGTTACAATAGAAACGTCAGAGAAAAAGATATTATGACAGAAATTTTTAGTTGCAAACACTGTATATATCTTGCTAAATAGTGCTGATATGTCTTGCATGCATATTTTGAGTTGGATTGATGATAGCTTCTGATTGTTGTAATTGACTGTCGGTGATACCCTAATATTAATCATGACTGGTTCAAAGGAATGTAAATGTTTTTCAGCATAAATACTAGAAACTACAGAACTCTGAAATGTGCTTTGTTGATAAGAAGCCATTTTTGATTAATTAGTTTTATGCTAAATAAAATTTAGAATATTTTATTATTAAAGTTGGAAATTTGCCGTTGGAAAACAAAAAACTTTTTGTTGTGCGCATTAAAAGGGTTGTCGCTGTTAGCGAAATTTGCTTATTATGAAGGTTTTCTTGCCCAAAGTATACCCAAGTGATGTAATGAATTAATCTGGCGTGGGATTTTGTTGTTTGAGAAAGTTCTATTTCCACTTGGTTTATGCCACCAACAGTTTTACAGTCCTTTAGGTTTTTTCGCAGGAATTTTAGAAATATAATAGTTTATAAAACTAAATACCAAAGCTGTAATTTGCTAACCATAATCAAATAACCCTTTTCTTCTTTCCTGGTTTCGAGGTATGGTTCTTATATTCTGCTGATTTCCTTTCAAAATTTTATCCTTTCTTTACACTGGCTTTCACATGGTAAATATTAGAGCTTGTAAATATCCCGTTGGAGCATAATCAGGTAAAACATAGATAGAGTTTATCCGGTAACGATTTATGGATCTCCTCAATAATGATAGGTAACGTCGTCAACAAATATAGCAATATTTTCTTTGATATAATCCTACCTTGTAGGTCATGGCATCTTTTCTTCCACATTAGAAGGAGGTAATTCCAACTGCTACATAATCAAGGTGTCGGTTGTTATATTATAGATTTGGGGTTGTGTGGACCAATTGATGAAAAATCATCAAACAAAATCTATGGGATTGCAACATTATATTACACCTGAGCTACTTGGAGGCAAAAAAAAAAAACACACAAAGAAAACGGGATATTTACAGCATTAGTATTGTGGAGGTAAGTAGTATTAGACTTATTCGTGTGTAAATTTGGGAGTATTAAAAACAGTTTAATTTAAAAATAGAGTTTTTCAAATGTTACTATCAACTAGGTGAGTTAAAAGAAGGTAATGGCAAGATAATAATATATCTTCCACGTATACTATTTGTTCTGCCTATTCTTTGTGGAAGTCATATCAAAAATGAGGGAGCTTGTTTGGTATTTTATGAAGATGATCAATTCATTATTGAGAATAAATAAGGAAACCTTTTCGTCTTTTGGAGATAATGGAGAAGTCAGTATTAAACAATATTTTATTTATCATTTAGTGACAAAATATTAAATCTTAATATATGCTATTAAATTTATTATTATTATTATTATTATTGTATTATTTAACACAGAATATTATTATTTAATTAATTAGCAAAGTAAAGATTGGTCAATTAATAATTTAAAAGATAATTTTCTAAATTTTATAATAATATTATTATATAGTATACAGATTAACAAATGATAAAGAATGTAAATGTAAAATATTGATTAATGTTCTTCTAGATGTTATCTATCTAAAGTTTTCCTATAAAATATAACGAGAGAAGTCGTTATTTGTATTATTAAACGATGTAAATGTAAAATGATTTATAAAATGATTAAGGTTTTTTTATTTTAGATGGTAATCTATCTAAAGCTTTCCTATAAAATATAGCGAAGGAAAAGTCGATCTTTGTATTATCTGAGGAAGTGGATATTACTCTGGAAGCCAATCTCTCAAAAGCTTGTATATAATATATTGGACAATTTCTCCAAGTTATTGATCCGATTAAAGCAAGTTTTTTCATAAATTGTGAATAAAATTCTTTGTGATCACGCTCAATTTTATCTTGTAAAGTTAATAAGAACAAATAGAATGCGCCAGATTTTACATGTCCTTCCTTCTTATATTTCTTTACTAATTTCTTTATGAATTTTTCAGTAGGCACTTCGATGTCTATTTCACAACCATTTGGAAATGTAGCAGTGACGAAGTTTGGTGTTATTTCTTTTTCAGATTTAGTGAATGGGAAGATATGGCTTTCTCTTCTTAAGCTTAACCTGGATAAGATTTTGTGAAAGTTGTTACGTTGGTGGTGTTTACGATATTCAGACATTTTTGTATAGTTTAAAATTTATAAAATTTATATAATAATAATAATATTTATAGCTCCTATATCGCATTGTTTTTTTTAATCAAAATACGAGTGTATTATGTATGTGATAGATGATAATTTCTTTTTTTTTTTTTTTTTTTAATAAAAAGAATTTAAAGGAAAATTTGTTTAAAAAAAATTATTTAGATCAAGCACACTTTATATGTGTTTTTTTACATTATATACATACACGTTTATATACATTTATATGATTATTGCGTAAGTTTTGATTTTATTAATTCCGCTGTTATTATTATACATCACATTATTAATCACATTACAACCATTAATACTCATGACTGAAAATATTTTTGCGGACGCAGCAAAAAAATAATTTATTCTCTCGAGAAATTCTAATTGAATGATTCATTATTTATGTATTTCCCACGCTTACTAATATAATTCTTATGAAAGTATTTCCTATTTTTTTCCTTTTTTTTTCTTTATTGGTTTTAAATTCGCAAAATTAACAAATTTAGCAATTTTTTCTTGGTCGTTTCTTTAATATAATATTTTTTTAATAACTACGTTTTGATCACTAATTTATATTGCTATTACTATATTTAGATTATTTACTACGGCTCAAAATAGCTTTTTGGAATTAACTATTTTGGCAAATCACTTGATTCGTGATCAATATAATATTAATATTAATATTTAATATTAATATTAATATATATAGTAATAGTAAAATTCCGGGATAACCATCATAGTAATAGTACAATAGCAAACTCCATATTAATAAATAATAATAGTTATAATCTGGGATTGTTGCGGAATCAATATTTTATATGTAACCTCGATAAATCGGTCACGAATGGATAAACATGATTTGGTGACTTATCGACTTGAGGACCCTGGCCATGTTATATTTGTAAATTGCAGCGTACGAAAATTTGATTTTTCCAAAATCTTAAATGTACATTTAAAAGTCGTCTTTATTTCAAATGATTGTTGTATATATGGGTTTTGTATTTGCAATGGGATTGATCATTATACAGATTTTATTTTTTAATTAAACACATTTAAAATGCTTTTAAACGTGTAAAAAAAAACCAGCTACTCCTAATAAAAACAATGAAAATATAGAAATATCAGAATCAAGAAAATTGTTGAATGAACAATCAGAAACAAAGAAATATGAATTGCACAATAATGACAAATCTTTTTTTCTTTGTCATTACTATTCATCATATTGGTAAATCAAGTTTTTTGTCAAAAGCTATGAAATTGATTTCACATCTTTACAGGTAAATATTGTGACAATTGGTTCTCAATTGACAGAAGCAGAAAAAAGCATAAAGATAATGAGATTTGAAAATGAATTTTCCAATATATTTACTATATGAATTATAAAGTTTTATTGAGACTTTTTTAAAAATGTATATCTGATAGTGTACGTTTGGCTTTTTTTCACAAACACGATTTTTGGAGTTTGTACAATGAACGTTTTTTGTGTTATATAAAAATTCCAAAAAAGGAACTTACGAATTTCTTATAACGAACCTTTATTATAATAAGATCGGGACCTTGTGACCAGGGTTGATGTCGTAAAACCTTTATTTATAAATAATTGACAAATAGAATAAAAATAAATAAATGATAAAAATAAAATAAATTATATGTACAATGAATTATTTGTTTAAATAATATTGTATTGAGGATGCTTGCTCTGCTTGTTTTCTTGACTTTCCATTTTAAGACTAAAAATAGTACAAATACCAGGTGAGACTGACTTTTAAATATAGGAAAAACTTTTTGCCGAACTGGGCCAAAACTGACTTATCGAGGTACCGAGTTTCTAGCTATCTTTCTGATTTAAATTTATATATAAAATAGCTCTAAAACTACATATTTTTGTCTAAAATCAAAACAATTGTGATTATGTAAAATAAGTTTTTTATGGTTTTTGTATGAACGAAAAACTTGGGAATAGCTTTATTAAATAAATGATCATACAACTTCCAAAGTTATATATTATGTATATTTTTAACTACTTCACCAACTGGCCGTTTAATAACCATAAGTGTTGATTTGTTGAGCTCTATTTGAATCTCCTTTTTTTTTTACATTCATAAAATTCTCTCAATGACTTCTTTATATTTCTAGCATCTTTTGATGAATGGCAAATTTTTTTAGATTATGTCTTGACTTCGATATCAAAACTTTTAAAGAATCAGGTGCTACCGTTCGTTTTTGCTTGTCACATAGTAGCAGTATGGCTCTCAAAGATTTTGAGCCGTTTTAATGCTGCTGCTCTATGTGATTGTTGTGCAGAATTGTCTTATAGGAAGGAATTTGTGTATGTGTATAACAAATAAGCATATATTTTTTATAAAATAAATAGAATAATTTTTCATTTGATAATTCCAAAAAAAATTAACATTCTTGTTTCTGAAAAATAAACCAGATGGATTTAATTCTTCTGCGCGAAGACTGTAGCTTTTAGGTTCATTTGGCCTAAACATCCTGATAAATGTTCTCTTGCACCAGGATCCAATATACACTCACTAGACAAAAGTCGGGCGCATTTTTAAACAAAAATTGCACAAAAACATACTTAATAATAATTAAATAAAAAATATTGTTTTTCAACTTAGGTTCACCAAATTATATATGCAAAATTTCACATCTTTAATGTTTTTATTAAACCAATGATTAAAAAAGAAAATTTCGACCAAAATTGACTTTTTTTTTTCTTCAAAAAAAAATGACTGTTGAAAAATGCACATCATAGTCATACCCAAAAATTTAAAATTCGATAAACAAAGTAAATAATAATATAAATATCTTGTTGGCCATCCATTATTTTCAATGACTGCTTCAATTCTCCTCGGCATACTCTCAATCAATTTAATCAGGACATTATTTGTTAATTTAGGACGGCCACTTCGATTTTTTGTAACGAGATCTTTTCTATCAATGTAATTTTGAACAATTTTAGTTTGGTGAATTATTTTTATATAGACCGATGATTTTACCACGTTGACTTTCACTTAAGGGTTACATTTTGAGTTTAAAATTTTTCAAAGGAATTGTTCAAAAATTTATTAAAAATGATGTTTGTTTACAAAAAAATTCAAAACAACATAGATACTTATTCAAGACGTTTGTTATCACATGCCAAAAATTCGAGCTTGGTTATTAAATACGATTTTGTTCAATTAAATTTTTTTTTGTCAGAAATATTTTCGGAAAATTATTTTCTTAGGCACAATAAAAGTTTTAAATTTTGCATGCAAAAATTTTGAGAACCTAGGCTACAAAATGATATAAGTTATTTGTGTTTTTATTGTGTGCGTTTTGCGCAATTTTTGTTTAAAAATGCGCCCGACTTTTGTCTAGTGAGTGTAACAAATAACATTTGTGTTTGTAAAAATATCCTATACTGTGATGGTTTGGAAAGAAAGTAAAATCTAAAGATTGATCCTGACAAAAATGTAAAAAAATTTGCTACTCAACAAACGATAAAGCATTATATTTTTGTCGATATAATAAATCCCATAGAATATTGTATTAAAAATCAGAGAATTTGTAGTGTTCTTCGAAACTTTTATGTGTAGGACATAGTAATAGAGCCAGAAGTATATCAAAATTCAAACACTATTGGTTAACCACATATTAATAATCATACTAATACCTTTTCAGCATATTACATATTCCGCGCCCATTTCCCGCATTTCTTATAGGGGAGAAATTTTCAGATCGTATATAAAATATTGAAATTATATGACGAAATGCTTTATTAAAGATTATATTAAAAGAAAACCCAGTTAAAATTCTATAATTGATTTATGCCAATGAAAATTTAAGGAATTGAAAAAGAAGGTCTATTTAGAAAGGTTTATAATTATAGTGAAAAATTTCAGTCAAGGGAGTTTGAATTGTTGTAAAAACTAACTTATTGGAAATTTTCAAAAAGATGATTTTTCAGTTAATGAGATATTATTTGAGAAAAATTAGAATAAACGAATAAAACTAATAATTGATAATTTGAATAAATAATAATATATTATGAACATTTGCGATTTAACATTTCTCGGAAATAGAAATTCCTTTCCAAAAATCAAGTTTAATTTTTTAACAACTCAACATTATGTTGACTTCTTTCTTCCCTCTCAGCATGATCGTATCATGGTCAAAAGAGGCTATATGATACAACACAACTACTCCCGTGAAACTGCAAATTCGATGGAATTTCATTATATGCATGCATGCACTTGATGATTCAAATAATTATTAAAATTTTATTTTTATTATAAACCAAAAAGGAAAATATGGGTTTAATAACTTCAGAATTAATGGCATGTGGTATGTATTTCAAGGGAATAAATTTAGTTATAAATTATGATTTTTCCACAATTTCAATTCAAAGTTATATCCACAGAATTGGCAGAACTGGTAGAGCAGGTAGATTAGGCGAAGCAATTACATATTATATGAAAAATGATGCTCCATATTTAAAAGGTAAATATTAATTTTATTTTCTCTATTTATTATTAAAATATTGACTTAATTATAATAGTATTGTAAATGTTATGAGTCACTATTTCAAATAAAATAAACAGAATTTTATATTTTTAAATATATAATAGCCCAAAAATCATACAACAACAAAATTATTGTGTATATTTGACATCAAAATTTCAAAAAATTTCAAAGATATGATAATTGTGAGAAGTTACTTATTACTTTATATTAAATATAAAAATCTAAATATTTATATCCATTAGGTGAGAAACTATAAATATGATAATTTATAACATAATAATATTAGTTATTATAATATTAAATTTTAAAATTAATAATTGAATAATAATCAATGAATAATTACCATTATTATCACCAATAATTGTTACTTTATTGGAATTTACAGGTTGAGGAAGGCCTGTAAATTTTAATAGTCTGCTAGTATAAACAGCATTTGGATGAATTGCTGCAGTAATTGTCAAAGGATCAAATTTTATTTCAGCCATTTCATCAAACTCTTTTCTAATTGATTTTAATTCATCCTGCTGTTCTTTTGAATATCCATAATTTTCGAAATATGCTGAAAAAATTATCAATAACTTCAAGAGTTCAATTTGTTATTGATGAAGCTCACTGTGTATTAGAACACCAATATTTTCGAAATGCTTGGAATGGTGTTGCAGAGACTCTAAAAAGAGATTTTCCAAACTCTTCAATAATGATGGTTAGTGCAACAATGTCTGAAAAAGATGCACATATTTTGTGTGAAAAGATGAAGATAGAATGGAATGATCTTACCATAATTAGATCATCATCATTTGCACGTCCTCACAATTTTTTGCAAGTCCAAGAAAAGAAAAAATCAAAAAAAGATGCTAGTTATGGTCAAGTTGTTGAAGAAATCAACAAAAATCCTGCTGGAAGATGTATAGTTTATTGTGCATCACCTAAAATTTGTGAAGATCTCAAAATTTATATAATTAATGAAATTACAAATTGTGAGGTTGGCCTTTACCATGGTAATTTATCTGGAAAAGAAAAACATGTGTCATTAATGAAATGGAAAACTGGAAATACTAAAATAATTATAGCAACAAATGCTTTTGGCATGGGCATAAATACTTCAGATGTATACTTTATAATTCATTTCAATTTTCCTTTGAGTCTTGGCCAATATATTCAAGAAAGTGGGAGAGCTGGTAGAGATGGTTCACAATTAAAATGTATTATTTTATATTCAAGAAGTGACTTTAAATTATTATATGGAATCATTTCTGAATTTAGAGAAGATGCTGGAGAGTATGAAACCCCACAAAGAAGAATTTATCTTAGACAAAGTTTACAAAACCTTCATGAAATAATTTTTTTTGTGAAGAAAAATATAAATGCTTGCAACAATCATTACTTAACTTTTATGCATGGTCAACTGATGCTGCAACTTCTTCCTGCAGTAATTGTAATAACTGTCAGCATAAAGCTGCAGACAACCCAGATTTAATCAATGTAACTACAGATGCAACTGAAATAATTGAAATCACAAGAAAGTTATTTGAAGAATTAGAAGATAATGACATTGTAAGAGATGATATAATCGGAATTTTTCTCCAATTGAAAAATAAAAAAATAATTAACAGGAAATTGAACAAACTTAAAATTTATGAGGAAAATTTCAATAGTAATAGAACAATTAGAAATTCGAAACAGGCATTTCACTTACTTGATGATTTGATAACTAAAAAGATAATAATAGAAGTAGTTACAATGCAAAAATCAGGTGCAGGATTTTGGCTGACAAATTCCAAAATTATAGATATTGCTGAGGGTGCTGAAGAAATGACATATTCTCATTCTTGGGATTATTATTTATAAAATAAATAAATAAATAAATATATAAATAAATAAATATATAAATATATAAATAAATAAATAAATAAATATATAAATAAATAAATAAATATATATATATATATAATTTTTTTTTTTAATTTTTTATTATAGGAAATTTTAATGTATATTAATATTTCATAAAAATATTGATCAACATTTTACCCGGCAGGCAAAAAATTGAGCCATGATTTACTATTAAATTAACACATGATTCCCCCTACCCTTAAATTGACAAATCTATATGTGTTACATTGAGTTGTCCCCCCATACCCCTAGATAATACTAAAACAAAAAAAAAATTATCTCATTTTAAAAAATTTAACCGTCAAGTTTTATTGTTCATGACTCAAGCTTCAAAACTTATCAACTGGTTTTTTCTTAAACTAAAAATTGGCTGAACCTTAGCATTTTGAAAATTCCGAATTTTGTTATGCACTTAAGAAATTGAGACCAAGTAAAATTTCGTGTGACAACTTTTTTCATAGAATATTTTCTACAACATACGTTTAATTTATTTGATTTTTTTTTTATTAATAAATAAAAGTTATTTACAACAAAAAAGTTTAACGAACCATAAATTATAAATTTCAGTTCAGAAAACCATCATCATATTTTTTTGTAAGTAATCAACAAACAATACATTACTAACAAATTTACATTCTTCCAATTAAAAAAAGGCCAAGATGAAATAAGCAAACTCCGCATTTAAAACAAATCAGATAATGAATAAAATTTAGAATATGCATCAAGTGAAAAAGACTCAGATAAAGAAATCGACTATATGGATTATTTGAATTGTTCATTTAATTTGTTTATTCAAATTGTTCATTTTACTTGAATTATTCGTTTATTTGAGTGCTCTGTACTTTTATTCTTGAATTTTATTGGCTGGAGTGTTCAAAGTCCAATTCCAATGCACATAAACCATTGGTCTGTGACTTCCAATCCTAATGAAGCATCCAATGTACATCACTGATTTTGGTTTCACAGAAATGTCCCCAAAATTTGATAAGTATAGATAGTGTCCTGTTTATTTTCATTTTAATATTTATTTTTCTTTGAAATAAAAAGTATTCAATTAAGTACAACTAATTGAAATGAAATAACAAAGGTCAAAAGAATTTTTCTTAATTAAAATTTTTTATCTATATATATTATTAACTCTATTGGCAATTTAAAGACTCATTTATTACTTGTTTTTGGTGATGGATCATTCAGAATACTGCATTTTATGCAATGAGTTCTTTTCCAAAATTATAAAAACTACATACTATACCCAATCATCAGGTTTCATACTATTATTTGAATTTATAGTAGTAATTGTAGAGTTATTATTATGACTATGATTATTATGACTATTATTGTTATTGTTATTACCATTAGCAACATCATTAACAACATCATCATTATCATCATTATCATCATTATCATCATTATCATCATTATTATTATTAGTCAAAGAGGCAGACTTGGCAAAACTACAATGAACACAATGGAGGCGAGATGCAAAATTGTGAGAATTACAAGATGGACAATACCAATCACCAGGTCTAAATTGGTTAGAATTTGGTAATAATAAACCATGATTAATACCAACATTGTTAATATTAGATGAGGATGAAGATGAAGAAGAAGAAGATGATGATAAAATTGTTGATGCCATTGTTGTTGATGATGATGTTGGTGGTGTTGCTATTGTTGATACGGAATTTGGTGTTGCTATATAAGTTATTGCATCATCTGCTTCTTGATCTGTTGATAAATTGGCATAGTTGTCTAGTATTATAACATTTGAAGACCCACATCTCATACATTGAATTCTTGAAGCGAAATTTCGAAAAAGACAATTTAAATTTTGACAAATCCAATAACCATTTCTAAACATTGTAATTGGTGAGGATGCTGTAGATGAGGATGTTGAAGATGATAATGTTGAGGGTGATGGTACTGGTTGAGCATCATCATTATCATCATCATCATCATTATTATTTGTGTTGTTGTTGTTGATGTCATCATCATTATTAATATTGTTGTTGTTGTTGTTGTTGTTAATGCCATCTTTATGATTATTAATATTGTTGATGTTATTATTAATGTCATCTTCTTCATTATTAATATTGATGTTAATATTGTTGTTGTTGTCATTGATGTTATTTTCATTATTATTAATATTGTTGTTGATGTTGCTGCCATCCTTGTCATTATTAATATTGTTGTTGATGTTGTTATTGATGTTGCTGTAGCCATTATTGTTGTTACTGTAGTTGTTGTTGATGCTATCATTATCATTACCATCATCACCATCACCACCATCATCATTGTTGTTGTTGTTAATGTTGATGTGGTTGATGTTATTTTTGTCTTTATTATTATTGTTGTTGTTGTTGTTATATTTGTTGTTGTTGCTGCTGCTATTGGTGTCAATGATGTTGTCTCCATCATCATTGTTGCTGCTATTGCTGTTGACAATACTGTTTTCATCTTCAACCTCATTATCATTATTGTTATTATTGCTATTGCCATCAAGAGGAGTAGTGGTAATTTCATTAGGTTTATTAACACCACATTTTAAACATTGTTCATGGACTGGAAAATTACTATAATTGCATTGAATGTCAGGACAAACCCATTCATCAGAATTAAAATTGAGTTGTGATAATTGTGGTGTAGAGGGAGAATTGTTGTTTTTATCATTAACATCAATGATTGTATCAGTAGTGATGGTTGTGGATTCATAAGAATTAATTTTTACACTTGATGTGGCATATACAATTGCGTTACATCTAAAACAAGTTTTCCTTGAAGCAAAATTATGAAATTGACAAGATGAACATGACCAATCACCTGGACGAATACGGTTTTTATTCACCTTATGAAAAGGGAAAAAAGATATAAATATTTAAAATTTGTAAATAATATATGTATGTATATTTTAAAATAAAATAATATATGTATGTATATTTTAAATAAAATACCGGAAATGATGATAATATTGCTCCTATAGCCTCTATTACCCTGTCACTACTTGGGTTAACTTCAATTATTCTATCACATAAAACCTTGCCATTCATTTCTAAACCAATCTTGGCATCTTCATGAGTAGAAAATATAGCAAAACCCGAACCACTTGGTTTCTGATAAACATCTGGAAATTTAATTGTCAATAATGCAATAGGTGTTATATCTTGAATTGAAAACCAAGATTCTAATTCAGTTTGAGTAACATCATAAGGCAAGCTTGCTAAATGGATTACTTTGGATTGTTCTTTTCTAAATTGACTAAAATCAGCCTCAGCATCAATTGGATTAACAAAAACATCAGAATGTGCTAAAGAACATATATATCTAATAATATTGACTATAGTTAAAGAATCATTTAATGTTGAATGATCTGACTCACTTGAATTCAAATTGAAAACTGAACATATTTCTTGTAATGAATAACTTTTCAATATAATGTCAGGATGATGAGCCTGCCATCGTTGAACTTCTTGTTTTAGATCAAATAGTTTACAATATGACAAATAGAATGGTAAATCGATGTTTTTTTCTTTTGCCTCTTTAGGCAATTGAATTCTAAGATCCCAAGCACCATGTGTGCAAAAACAAAAGGTTTTATTAAAATTGATTATGTAAGTTTGGATATAATTGTCTAATTTGTTAATTGCTTCGTTTAAAGACCCGGCGTTTTCCAACTTGTCCCATGTGATTTTTGTAAGTGCGATGCAAAAATCTGTCAAAGGAGTAAATAATGGTTTTACATATTGTGAATGTTGATATACCTAATCAATCAATCAATTATTTTTTTGTTAACAACTTTAATTTATATTATATACATATTTCAATAAATAGAGAAGAAACAATCACAGACCACTTCCAAGTTACTTGTATCAACTACTACCCAGGCAAATTCAATAATTTCAGCCGTTTCCTAATTTGTTATTTTTTTTTAACAACAGTATTTAATTTATTAAATCGTAATGTAAGTTAACTTTCAAGTGTAAAAGAAATCGGTAAAAAGAATAATTCAATAAACAATATAGAGTACAATTTTCATCCTTAAAGACATTAATTTATTTAACCTCTAGGGAAAAAGAATTTGTCAGTAAAGTATACCTTTGTAACTTGTATGTCTTGTAGATCTTGTAAATTATCATCACAAGTAGCTTCTAAAAAAATCACTATAAGATAATCAAAACCAGAAAAGCGCGCGTTTTCAACTAACGGCATATTGTTATATGTCAATTAAGTAAAAAAACTTTTTTTAATTCCTGTAGATCGCTAAATACAGGGAATCAGGTGACTTTCCTAACAGGCTTTAGCCCATATAATATAGATTTATCTAAATTTATGATGATGTGGATCAGAATGAATTGGACTATTACTATTACTAACGAATTAGGTTTTATTAGCAGATAAGAAAATTTTTATTTATTTTATTTAGTTGAAACTAAATTTATTTCCAAGTTAAAATTTATTACAAAATTATTTTTCAAGTACATCTAATTCAAGCCTCTCTCTTACATACAATTAAATTAATTAGTAGCACTTTTATAATGATCTAGTCCTTATTATTATTCTGCACTTTGATTACAATTAATGATGTGGCCTAAATTATTTTAGAAATCCAAAATAGTTTCGTCCAGAGACATCAGGAGTTTAGAATCACTGTTAAATGAACAAGCTTTTAGAAAACAATGAAAATTTAACATTGGGTGATTATATAAATTTTAATTATTTAAACTATCTATTAAATTAATTTTTATTTATAACAATTTGCTAAAAAAATTGTTTGCTATTACACCATATGCAAGCTTCTTGAGAAAGGATTTGGTCATCTTGTGGATGGCTATATGAAAAAAAAGGTCAATTTAAGTATTGAGTTTGCTGAATCAATGGTAAAAATTCATAGCTATTATGACTCAAATTGCAAGGAAGAATTGAAAATAGCAGAAGGAAATATTTCTGAAAATGAAACATTGGATACTTATTTGGCAGCTCAAGATGATAACAAGGAGGATAATGAGGATGATGATATAGAAACATCTTTATTAGAAGAAGAGAATAATGATATAAATGTTAATGAGGGACTTCCAGTACCTTATGTTTTAATTATTCAAATACAATGGATTTATCTCATTATGATTTTCAAGATCTGGATGATAATGAAAATAGATTTGAGTATTTATCTGAAGAAGAAACAATATTAGCTAATGATAAGTATGACAAAGAGGAGGAATATAATTTGAACGAATTGGCATCATCATTTATGACAGCATTACTTGGTAAAAAAAAAATTTTTTTATACAATTATTATTACATTATTTTTCAATTGCCTCATTGATAATTTGTTCAAGTTTATAAAAAATTTAAAATTGTTTTGGAAATATTTTTTATAACAATAATAAAATCAAACTAAGTTTATATAGATTAATATGTTAAAGTTTCGTTCTTTTGACAATTTAGGGAGTTTCACCCACAGTTTAGGCAATTTTTGAGTTTTACCACTAGTTTAGTGATCAGAAAGCATTTTTCTGGAAGGAGGTTTGTATGCTATTCTCAGCTGTCTTATGAACTTAATAAAATATGGATCTTCTACGAGTTGAAAAGATAAATTACAGACAACAGCTTTGGTTAAAGCTTGATCAAATCTTTTTTATTTTTGTTATTAATTTGGCACTTTCAATAAAATCTTCTAAACCAGTTTGGTTTGATGGTCAAGTTCTTCTATTAGATTGATTTGCTGACTCATTATCATGTTTAGAAATAACTTCAAAAAGGTATATTTAACTGAGTCATTAATTGCTAGACATTCAAAAGCTAAGTGATGTTCCATCATAATAGGAGAACCCTTATTCCAATATTTTCCAATCAGCAACATAATGACTAGAAGAAATTTTTATTCCTTTATTAAAGTAGTTACATACTACAGCATGTGGGTGTCCACCTTTTTTTCTTTGCGTATCTATTTTATTATTTAATAGTATTAGATTAGAGAAAGTGATGAAAAAGAGTGTGAAAAAGATAGATGAGGCGAAAGAGAAGTTTGTTGAGTATTAGAACTTGAAGAATCAGATGTAATTGGGTTCAACATCTGTGAAAATATGGCAAGAAAAAAAAATATAATAATGCAGGAAGATAATTAATTAATTTTCTGCAATCAGTCCATTTATCACAGAGATGACAATTAGGAATTCAAGTCTCAAACATTGTTCAGATGGACAAGAGAAAAAAAGGAATTTGTTTTTTAAATCATATTTGTATTAATTGAGGCATGCTGTAACAAAACCCACCATATGCAAACGATTTCTGAAAGGCTACACCTATATCCCTGTGAACATAGGGATACAGCTTTTACCTTCATAATCACATACGAGGGATATACTTATATGCTGATCACTGGTAATTAATTAATATATAATAAATAAAGGAGTCAGAGACATTTATGTCTTCAAATAGTATAAAAATATACACAAGTGGAGAGACATTTATGACTTCAAGCATATATGTGAGTTGGAGACAATAATGTTTTCAAATACAATTAGGATATATGTAAGCTGAAGACATTAATGTCTTTGAGTACAATTAGGATATATGCAAGCTGAAGACATTAATGTCTTTGAACACAATAATGATACACATGGGTTGGAGACATTGATGCCTTCAAATACAAATAACGATGTGTGTGCTGGAGACATTGATGTCTTTGAGTACAATTAGGATATATGTAAGCTTAAGACATTAATGTCTTTGAACATAATAATGATACATATGGGTTGGAGACATTGATGTCTTCAAATACAAATAACGATGTGTGTGCTGGAGACATTGATGTCTTTGAGTACAATTAGGATGTATGTAAGCTGAAGACATTAATGTCTTCAAACACAAACAATTATACACATGAGTTGGAGACATTTATGTCTTTGAACACAATAATGATACACATGAGCTGGAGACATTGGTGTCTTCAAACACAATAATGATACACATGAGCTGGAGACATTGATGTCTTCAAACACAATAATGAAACACATGAGCCAGAGACATTGATGTCTTCAAATACAATAAGAATGCACATGAGCTGGAGGCATTGATGTCTTTGAACACAATAATGATACACATGAGCCAGTGACATTGATGTCTTTGAACACAATAATGATATACGAGCTGGAGACATTGATGTCTTCAAACCAGTGTAGGAAATTGAGTGTGGGATTGTGTTACATTAAAAATGCGCATATTTGTTGATCACAACCATTTATTGATATCAAGTATATAAATAAAATAAAAATTGTCTTTCTTTTATTTGTCCAATGTTCATATGCTTTTTCAAAATCAAAATCTTGAATATCTGGACCATTTAATAAATAATTAAATGATTATTCAATGTATCTACATGCATTTTGTTTCTCAACTTGTTTTTTATCAGATTTGCTTGTGAAAATATTCTTTCAACATGTGCATTGTAAAAGGGTATAAGGAGTGCTATTTTAACAATAACTGTTAAATTTGGATAATTGAAATAAAAATTTTTGTCTATATCCAAAATGTGTTTCCACAATCAAATAAAATACATTTCTGTACTTTTATAGTGATATAGATAGGATTTTAAAGAGTTTCACTCTTCTGTAGTTTTCCTTTTTCAACAATTTCACAAAATTCATCATTTACCAATTTAGTATCTCCATAAAATTTACCTAAAGATTCTATCTCACTCTGACCATATACAGTGTGTAACAAAAATAATTGGAAAATTATTCCTGTTGCTTAAATGCATGTTTTGTACTCAAATTAAATCCAATTCATGTTGCATAACTTTCAAAACAAACGAGAATAATAAACTTATCTTTTTAGATCATCTGTTTTGTTTATTATTTTTCAATTGTTGTAAAAATTGACTTTAAAATGTCCACATCTGACCAAGAAAGACAACATCAGACTCTATTACATTTCTGGAACCAGGGTGTGAGATCTGCTAAAGAACTTCACACCCTGACAAATATTCTCCTTTCTACTAGCTATTTTAACATCGAAAAAATTAAAAAGACAGGTGATATTTTGCACAAAGGTGGTAACAGACGACCAAAGAAGATTACTGCAGATGCTGCACATTTAATTGGACAAACTATTAGAAGAGATACTTCAGTTTCTGTAAGATCATTGGTGAACAAAGTAGCAACAAAAGGAATAGAAGTATCTCACATGACTATCTTGAGACATTTATCAAACCATGGTTATAAAAAAAGCCTTCCACAAGCCACCCCTATGCTAACAACAGTTCACAAGGAGAAAAGAGTTGAATGGGCAAGGAAACACTTGAATGATGACTGGTCACAGACATTATTCACTGATGAAACGGCCTTTCAACTGTTTAGGAATACAGTGGAATGTTGGCATAAAGGTGTGAAACCAGTTCGTCACATGCCAAAAGACAGAACAAAAATTTTAGCATGGGGCAGATTTTGTGTAAATGGACGAATGAGTCTTTTTTGCTTTAGTCAAATAATGGATGCGAATTTTTATGTAGATATACTTAGAAATCACATTTCAGAGGTTAATGAGATGCTAGGGGATGTTTGGTGATTTCAACAGGACAATGATCCTAAACATACTAGTAGAATCACCTGAGCATTTCTCAATGAAAATGTTCCTGAATTGATGGACTGGCCATCAAACAGTCCCGATCTTAACTCCATTGAAAACCTCTGGAGTATTGTTAAACGAAATGTTGAAAGAAGGATGCCAAAAAATTGTAATGAATTAAAACATTTTATGAAAGAGGAATGGGATAATATTCTAAATCATGTTTTAATTAATTTAATCAACTCAATGAAAGATTGTTGTGAATTGATTATTGAAAAAAATGGTGAAAGAATACCATATT
>CAUDNR010001902.1:5971-33489 GCA_958430865.1 Entrophospora sp. SA101 | reverse complement strand
TTTGGCGAATTACTGTTATTGCTGTTTGTGCTTTGATTATTTGATTGATGGTGGTGTTGTTGTTGTTGTTGTTGATGTTGATGTTGTTGTTGTTGTTGTATGTGATGTGAAGGCATGTGATAGTCGTTGACATTGTTACCGTTACCGCTGCCACCATTATTTAAAGAGTTTATAGAATTTAAAGGTGATTGTGATGAAACAGGCACAGAACCAACTGAGGGAAGTGGCGCTGAATTCATTAATTGATTGTGATTCATCATTGAGGAACTTGGATGATCATGCATATCTGATTTATAATTTGGAGGAGGTGGTGGTTGATGACTAATTTTTTATTGATTGTAAGGGAAAAACAAATAAAGTTTTTAGGATAAATATTATATGTATATGTGTATGTGTGATGCAAATAGGTATATAATATATATATAAACGCATATAATAATATTTCTAAAGATCTATGATTTTTTGATACTAACAAACTATTTGCAGGCATTGTTTCTGTTTGATATCTGATACTAGATAAAACACACCAGATAAATCAAAAATAATAAATAATAAATTAATAAATCTCATGTGAAATAAAAAAGGAAACATTCATCTTTGTTAAATATACATACGCAGTATGAGATGGATATCCTGCATTAGGATTAAAATGATGAAAACCACTGTAATTTGAATGCATGTGCGATGCTACCGGTAACATTATATTGCTAAATATTGGAAAAAAATTTTTTTTTGCTTAGCATACATTTATATAATTATATATATAAAGATAATTGATTATTATTTTTACCTATTATCTGATGCAGCGTATGGCATTTTTTTTTGTTTTTAGGTATATTTTTTTTAAATATTTACAAAAATGTATGTATGTATGTGTTGTATGAAAATAAAATAATGTATGATAGATGTGCGCGTGTGATTTTTTATATGTTAGATTTATTGAGATTTGGTAATGGTAAAATCGTTAAAAAAAGAGGAAGAAAGTTAACAACCAAAGATTTATAAATTTTTATTATAAAAGGAAGAACTTTTATTGATGTTGTAAATGTTGATGTTTTTTTTTTAGCTGTTGGTTGCTAATTGTCGTTATAAAATATATATTTTTTTTTTTAATGTTGTCGTAATAGTCGTCGTTACAGATATTCTCTTTTGTTTTGTTTTTTTTTTTTTTTTAGAAAAAATTATAATAATATGGAACAACCTCGCACAATAAGATTAATATTGAATAAAAGTGGTCGGTGCGGGAAAGACGTAAAAAAAATTCTTTAATATTAAAAACACTCAAAAGGTGCTTTTTCTTTGTTATCCAATAGAAAGAAAAAAAAAATTGGAAGATTTTAAATTTTTTTTGAGAACTGGTAACAAATCAAGAAAATAAAAAAAAATAAAAAAAACGACAAAAGCTGTTTTTTTATCCTGATTTTTATTTAGACTTTATGTGACAATATGGATTTGATGAATAAACGTTATTTATTTATTTATTTATTTTATTTATTTATTTGTTATTGTAAATAACATATAAAATATACGTGATAAATATTTAAATAATAATAAATACACAAAAAAAAAAAAGAAAAGCCAATTACATAATAATAAAAAAAGAAATACAATTTATTATCATTAAAATGCATTCATTCAAAAAAAAATCAATTTATTATTATTCTTTGTTTAAAATAATATAATAATTATTATAATGGGTTGTTGATAATCTGGTATCATATAAATAAATAATGAACATAATGACTATTATTACGATTTACCAACCTTACCTTTTAGACCTCAATGAATTTATACAACAGAAGACAAGAGGCTTTTTATTAAAAAAATATAAGTAGTAATGAATGCATTATTTTTCAAAAAATCAAAAAAAAAAAATCTCACAAATAATTTTTTTTTCTGAAAAAAAAAAAATTTAAAAATGTTTTTTCTGATAAAAATAAAATTTTTATGATTAACTAAAATAGTCATTCAAGGGACTTTTTTTTATTTATTTATTATAGAATAACAAATAATTCAATTGTATATGTATATGTTTTTTTATAATGAATTTAATTAATTGGTGATTATTGATGATGATGATGATGGTTATAACAAACATGTAGATTACGTACGACTGTGATGATTATTATATTATTAAGTAAATTTTTTTAAAATGAGAAAACGAAAATAAAATAATTTTTGTTAATAAAAATTTTGATAAATATTACCTTAATTAACAATTAATCTATTACTATTATTATTAAGTTCATTCAAAATTTTTCCTTATTTACGCCAAATCTTAAAAGCCCAGAATGAAATTACGAATTTAAAGATATGCGCATTATGCTATATAGATATGTTTTGGAAACACAAATATTTTAAATTTAGTTATATTAAAAAAAAATTCCTTTATATAAACTTTTTCTCTCTCCCTAAATATATAATATATATTAATATATATATTATCATCAACCCTGATTTAAAAATTTTTAACCAAAAAAACAATCTAATCTATCCATCTGATGCTTTAATTTTTATCTTTATATAATTTTTTATTAAATCAAAAAAGAGATTTCGCTGTCCCACAACATAAGCAGGCAGGGAGGGGACCCTCTGTCTGTCGATGTTGCGTGATCATTCCACGCAACGGTGGTGGTGTTGTTAGATTTTTTTCATTTTATTTAATACTTCAATTCGGGCAACTTTTCAAAAGTATTCAATTAATCCAGGCTAATTATAGTTAATATCCAGAAGAAGAAGAATTTCAATTTAACCATCCAAATTATCCCGCGAAAAAAAAATCCAAGTTTTTATTATTGTTACCCCGGAGAAATTTTAACCAAAAGTAACTAACCAAACTGTTAATTATATTTTAAAATTAAAGAAAACAAACTTTTTGCTTACAAATATTATTGATATGTATAGTAAATCAAAAAAATTAAACTTTAAAAACATTTGAAGAGAAGAAAATTCTTGATTTTTTACTTTTTATTTTTCCCAAAATAAACGATTTCCCACATGTAACTAATTATTATTAAAAAAAATTAAATTAAAATTAAAATGCTTCTCTTTCAAATTCCTGTTTCTTTCTTGATGAATTTATTTCAGTTATGCACATTCAAAATAAATAAACAAAATTACAAAATAAAATAAACATGCAAAATATTTTATGCTTAATTCTTTATTTATTTACTATTTATTTATTTTATTGTTATATTTTTTTTTTTTTTTACAAATCACACCGCCATTGATCTACTGGGATTTTCTTAAATTCATAAAAATTATTAAATTTCGAAAAACTACTCTTTTAAGCCATTAAAAAAATATTAAAGGATATCGATATCCGTTATATCTACTAATAAATGATGATAATGAATAACTAGACCCTGAATATCTAATTTCAGTCATTCAAATGAGGTCATAATGATGTAATTATCATTATATTTTTAAGTATTTTATTAAAATAAGGTTGTTTGTGGTACATTTGCTCACTCATTTTATTTTATTTTCCACCCAATCCCCCCAAAAAAATGATTTCCTTTACTATTTTCTTTTTTTATAATTTTTTTTAACAAATCCCATTCATTAAACACATTAACATCATCACCAAAAATATAATTTAAGGATTTTTATTCTCGTAATCATTGTATCAAAATATTTTGTATTTTTTTTTTTTCCCTGTTACATCAATAACTATATTTTTATGTTATGCATAAATTTTTAACTGTAGATTACATCATCAACCATCGTGGCGTGGTGGTATTTAAATATGAATACTATTTATATATTTATATAAATAAAATTGAATATAAAATAAATAAAATAAAGGTCAAATGACATTGTGTACTTTCTAAGATCATCATCATCATCATCACTTATTATAATCTTCACTACATATTAATACTATAATTAGTATATACTAATTATTATCAATTATCACAACCAACCACCACGTTGGATATTATAAACCAGAACTTTTTCATATGACAATTAAAAAATGCACGCCAACCTTTTTTAATTAATCCGAACATTTTTTTAAAAATCTTTCTTTCTACCAAACAATTATTCAATTCGAAAAGAAATAAATATATATTTGACATATCATTTACAAAAAAAAATTTTTTAAAAAGATTTACCCATTTATTTTACTTTATTGTTTTTTCATGATATCATTACACACATTAATAATGCCAATAATGAATGCTATATGCATTATTTATTTATTTATTGACAATGGATGTGTAATTTTTGGGTTTTTTTTACCAATCAGCCGACTAATCTATCGATAAAATTTCTTTTGATAAATCACTAAATCAAATTAATCCAAAATACTGCGTCAATCAGCGTGTGAAAAGTTTTGAATTGCGCAGTTGGTTACAACGAAACGCGTGTACTCGCTCATATTTATACTTATTCAAGTTTTTGTTTTTGGTGAAGTAACAAACGCTTATTGTAACATACTATAATTATTATTGATCGCTGATGAGATTAAAGAGGCTTCAACTGGAAAAGGACCTTATCCATCCGATCCTTGGTTTGGTGTATTACAATCATCAAAGTCCGAATATATTTATTTGTCGATCATTCAATATTTATACATAAAACCAGTTTTTTTTTTGACGTTAAGATGAAAACTGAATGAAATTTCCTCTTTCACTTGAAAATGATTTCTCAATATTTACAAATAATAAAGAAACACACAAGATAAGTAATGAGGAGAATTTATTTTTGATTAAGTTCCATCCAATTCACAAATTTGTGATAAGATCTCTAATACTAATTAGTATTAGTATTAACAAAAAAATGTCTTTTGTATTGCATCAATCACGCACGGATCATCGAAAAATAAATAAATATGATGATGATGAAATTGAGAATCAAAAAAGTCTCCCCTTATTATAATATTTAAAGAAATTTTTAATTATTATTTTAATTATTCAATTAATGAAAATAGAAATTGCTCCTTGATAATAAATAATAAATCTTGGACCGTCAATATCATACAAAAGGTAAATCCTAAAATACCCTTGCCAATTATTTATTGTAATATGGATTATGCTTCGGCGATAAATTTTACTTAACGCCACAATTATAAATTATAATGTAAATCCTCCCATAGATAATCATTGAAGCGATAAATTCAAAGGTGTATGTGTATCAATGCCAAGATTATTATTATTCTTTGCTTGGCCTTCAATTGATTGTTCGGATTTTATTCAATCCATTTCACTTTGGTTTAACCGGGCCTGCATTTGACTTGGATAATTTTCTCCTATTCTCTTTTTTTTCTCTTTATTGGAAACTAACCTAATATAGGTAAACTGCTAATTGGTAAAGTACCTCAACCAATATTTAAAATAAAAAGCCTTCATTTTTTTTCTCTTGCTCTATCCAATTCATCAAACCTGCCTTTAATTGCTCCATTTTAATTGAAATGCTGATGGAAAAATCGTTTCTTTGGTAATGCTCTTTTCTCCAATTCATTTGATCACATTCAACTATCGTATTCTGTCGCTTATTCACTGAAGGTTTTATTATAAAATAAAGAAAATTGTTATATATTTTTTTAAAAAATTCGAATTTTGCTTATTTCTGAGGAAATACGGTGTCTGTTTTCTTAATATTTGCCCTTTGGTAATAGCCCTATTTTCTAAATGTCAATAATTCAATTGGTCAATTGTTGCTTTTTAATTGGTTTTTTCCCTGCTTCATCAGTGCTGCGGCCCGAAATTTTTTAATTCAGACCAGTTTAGGTTTAGTGTGAGCTCTTTCCCGAACTGATTAGCAAATTCAAAAGGGGTCTACGCCATAGAATTGGTCTTGTGCTTATCTAATTGTTGCCTGGTCTAGTTTTTAGCAGGTTTTAAATCAAATTTGCGGGGTATTTTCTTGCTTATTTATTTATTTTATTGGTGATGGCGGTCGAAACTATGAAAAAAAGGTATATAGTTCCCGCCCAATACTATGGTAGCTAATATTTTTTATAATAACAACATAAAATAATTTCACCCAAGTTTAGGCTAGTTTTTATTGTCCGGTTGCTTTAAAATAATTTTGTGATCAGAATTAAATTTAGTCAAACTTCTTCCTAATAACTTCTCTTTTATTGTTATTGGCTTTTAATGCCTTGGCCAAATATTTTTTGTTCAATCTTTCAACAAATCTAAACGAGCTTGGTTTCCCGCTTCCTAATTCTCGAGCTTTAACTTGACTATGCTCTCAATGAGAGACTACAAATAAACTGATTCAAAATGTGTTTTTGTAGGAATTTGATATCTTCACCCATTCGTCCACTTGCTTCAATTCCAGCAAACACCTCATTATTAATTTTCTTTTCTGCCAATCTATAACAGGAAATAAACAGTTTCACAAGATAGTAGATCTTTTCAAACAAATTCTTTATTCTCTCTCCAAGATTTCAAAAGTTTTATGAATAGTATAACAAAATACTGCTGCTATTTCATCTAACGATTGTAAGTAAGGTTATGACAAATCAACGAAATTCGAACCGCTTTGGATCGAATTCGAATTCGAATCAATCACCTAATTTTTGATTCGCTTTTATTCGAATCGGGTACGAATCTATGGGCATATAATATAATAATAGCATTTAAAATCTTGTTTCAACGAATTTTATGTTTTTTATATGTGAAGCAAAAATAAAATTCGTTGTAATGCGAATTTAATTATAATTCGTTGAAACGAGATTCGAAAACAAGATTCGAAACCATGATTCCATTTGATCAATGTATTATTGGGTAGATTCGTTGAAATGAGGTTTGCCTTATTTAGTCACATTTTATTTTAAATATGACGAATTTTTTATCAATCAAACATTTATGTATATTGAAGCTTCGGTTTTCGTGGTATGTAAAACATAACCGCCCAAAAATTTTTGAACCTTTTCATTGTTGTAAAATAATTCGAATCAAAATATTTTTAAATTCATATTTGATTATATAATGTCGTTTTATAAATAATTGTCATTATTATCATCAGAAAGAAGAGAATTTATAGATAAAATATATAATTATGCAGTGGTTAATTCCAATAGAGAAAGTAGTAAAGATAAAAACAAAAACAAGGAACTTTCTGAAAATGAAAATCAATATTTCAGATAAAGGGCGAACCAAAAGAATGCAACAAGTACAAATCAACAAAATATTATGATAGATTCTGTGAAAGTTGTATTACTTTACAACTGCAGAGTCTTTTCACTACTTGGACATCTGAAAATAACATTGTTGATAGTTTTGTTCAACAGTGTCAAATAAAATCATCCTTGCCACAATATATTATAGAATAGACACCTTATGAGCAATTTGAAGATATAACAAAATTAACTGAAGGTGGGTTTAGTTCAATTTATGCTGCTGGATGGACAAGAAGAACTATTCCGTTATTTGGAAGGCAAAGTGTAGTATTAAAATGTTTAAATAATTCAAGTAATCCAGGAAAGGCATTCTTTGATGATATTGGTAGTTTTTATTTAAAACAAAATAAATAATACAATACTAATTGATTTTATATTTAATTATAGGCACTGAATTATTGTAAAATTAAATCAAATTTAGTTGCTCCTTAATATGTTATAACTAAATTCCCAGATAATGTAAGTTATGCAATGGTTCTTACTTATGTGCCAAAAGATTATTTACAAAAAAATCATTTAAATTTAACATTAAAAGATAGAAATTACAATTCTTGTATTTTTATGTAATTCATTATATCATACACATGATAAAAATTTAATCCATTGAACTTTACATGGTGGTAATATTTTAGTACAATCTGGTGATTGTTATATTACAGATTTGGGATTATGTGGACCAGCTGGTGAAAAATCATCAGATAAAATCTATGGAATTAGATCATATGTTGCACCTGAGCTACTTACTTAAAGGTACAAGAATTTGATATTTACAGTATGGGGATGTTAATATAGGAAATATTTGCAGGACATCCACCATTTGATAATAGGGTCATAAATCATTGTTAATTTCTGATATATGTGAAGGCTTACAACTACCAATATTACTTGGAAATACCTAATGATTGTGCACGAATGAAAAATTCATTCATGTTATGCCTTCAATTGGCGCGAGTTTATAATAAATATCAATAACTTCATGCTAGTAATTGATAGGTCTTGAATACCTTTACAAAAATAAAGTTGATTAAATTATTATTATTAGTAGCAAATTGTTAGTATTCGTGTTTGATAATTTTTTTTTGGCGAATGTTTAAAGACGTGTTTATGTGATTAAATGCTGATATTCCATTTTTTTTTTTTCAACTTTTCTCAAGGAAACTAACATGGAATCAACAATGTCAATATTAGTAGAAGAAATGCCATCGAGCAGCGGTTTGTTTGACTTGTGTCCTTCTTCGGTGAGCTTCTTTCTAAGATTTTCACTTGGTTTTCAATTTCTTGTTTTAAAATATTGTTTTCATGAACTCGATTAGCTTTAAATTGGTTTTTTAAAAGCCATTTTTAAGCATTAGTTTCTCAAAGAACTTGGATAAAAATAATACTTAATAAAAAAAGGAATAAAATATTTTTTGTTTTTGTATATTAAATTCATTTCTTTTATTGGAATAATATTTTATTCTACAGTTCACTCACTCTCTATAACAAGCCTTCTGCCACATGTGTATTAGTAATAGAAATATGAAGGGAAATTAAAGGGAAGTTTGTCATAATGAGGGTTTACTTAATGTTCGTTATAAAAAGCCTTGTATATATATTTAAATAACACTTTTATTTTTGAATGTGCATCCTATTGATGTTTACTGACATTTTAAGTAAGGTAAAGTAGACCATTAGAACCAATTGTTGGAAAGATACATTCATCATTATATTTATAACCTATCAAAGAGTCAAATATTATTTCGCTAAAAGAAATATAATCTTATCGGTTAGTCTTACAAAAGTAGCCAACTTATCTTGAAGAAGTGAAAAATTCTCTTGGATATTCTAAAGTTGATGTCTACACCATATATTACTACAATTTTTAATACAGCCTGCTCCTAACAGATTTCTTGAAATCACTGTAATTCCAAAATTAGCCAAAGAGGCTAAAAAACTTGATTCTTTCCCGAAGGTAATAAAATCAGGGGAAACAAAGTACAATTTTTTAGACGACTCGCTCGTTGACAAATTATTACCAGAGCATGAAAAGGTTCAAGTGTATGTGGCCCCATCTACCAAAAAGTAAATCATAAATAGTGTTTGTTTTCAAAACTATAAAGTTTCGTAACTGTGTGGAAAAGTCAAAAGGTTTTGTCGCAAGTCGAAACTAGGTTTGAATTTTGATTTAGTTTTGACGTATTATAACTTTTAATTTTGCTTTGACTTTTCACCTCTTCAAAATAGTTTGGCGGCCAAAGAATTGTAAAAAAAATTATTAAAATAAAAAAAAATTCAAATCTATATCATATTAATATAGCTTTACAATCGGCAATAGTTGTATTATTATTTTTAAATACGAGTCAAACAAGTTATGTTAAATCTTGTAGCAAAATAAACCAGCAAAACATCAAATCAAAGTATCGATTATTATTATTACTACAATATTATTGATTTTAAGTTTGGACTGGTTATTAAAATGTTAATATATATAATACACATATAAAAAATATATCACAATAACATTAAAAATTATCACTACATATATATATGTGACATTATTGATGAACTTTCTCCTTTTTAGAAAAAAAGACTTTAATTTTGAGTTCTGAAAGGTGGACGACGACTCATACTACTGCATCTATCGCCTCTGCTACCATCATGTGACATTCTCAGCTGCTATTATCATTGTTATTAAAGCTACAAGGATTATTGTAATTTTTGTTGTTTCTACGTCTATCACTATTACTGTTATAGTTTCCCTCTTCATCTTTACGCTTTTTGACAATGATTGTTGTAGATCCTAACAAATTTGGATCATTAAAAATTTCTTCCTCAGGTACCTCCTGATATACACGAGACTAAAAAACATATTAATATGTATATTATTATCATTAAAATTACTCTGTTTACCTTTTCTTGACGAGATTAAAATCTCTTATTTCCCCATATTGTTTAAACAAGTCATAAAGTGCATCACCACCGTTATTCCATCGAACATATAATGATAAGTCTAACAAAAAAAATTTTTTTTATAAATATGTATATAAATAATAAAATAATAAAACCATAATTAAAAAATTTTCACACCTCTATTACTAGTGGTATCACTTCTACTTTCCCTTTTATCATCCATATTCATAAAACTTTATTTACCAACGCACATGACGCACGAAATATTAGGTTAAAACGTGCCGCAGTGTCAATTTTCTATCGCAGATCACAATTAAATTTTATGACCATTTTAATAAACAATTATCACAAGAAAGAATGGAGTTTATAAAGAAATTTCATAAGGGACTCTATAATAATGCTCTGGTTAATTATGGCAGAGAAAATAGAAATGATTATTTTTTTCATTAGTAAAAGAAAATTTGTAAGAAAAGTTTATTTATGGTTTTGAATTCAATAACTCATTCTCGTTATTTTTATAATAAACTCGAATTTCGTTGCTGGAGTAAAATGAAAGTACTCCATTAAAGCTTTCTAATGAATACTCTTTCATATAAAAGGTCTTCTCTACATGAATTCACGCTATTCCAAAACGATATTACTTTTTCACTTCAAAGCTCAGATTATTTCTCAATATCGCTTTAAAAGACTTGATAGTAAATGAGAAGGTGTAGAATACTTTAAACTTCATATGGTCATTACTTTATGGGGATATTGGTTAATAAGTTTTAGAGAGGTTCACGAAAAACTATTTTATAGAGATTTAATAGTCTCGAATAATTTTATTATGGGATTCAGCAAAAACTAAAAGGTATTTTATTAGTGATTGTTTTATTATACTTCTGACTTTATATTGATTAAAGCTTCGTTAATGATTATTAATTATTGTTTTATTTATATATAAATAAATAATAAATAAAATGCATAAATTGTCTTTAACACTTACTTCGATCAAACACACCTATATAATTATTGAATAATTGATAAACATTCGTTTTGCAAGCTTCATAGATCTTGCTTGACTAGTACTTACTTTGGTCAAACCCGCCTATATAATTATTGAATAATTGATAAACATTCGTTTTACAATCTTCATAGATCTTGACTTACACTTACTTCGATCAAACCCGCCTATATAATTGTCGAATAATTGATAATAATAAAACGTTAATTAAATATATTTTATAAACAGCTTCGTAGATCTCGACTTTAAGACTTACTTTGATCAAACTCGCCGATAATAATAAACGTTTATTTTGGAAACTTGATTTGCAAATAGATCTTGACTTTAACACTTATTACGACCAAGCCCGCCTATATAATTATTTGAATAATTGATAAAGCGCTCATTAAATATATTTACAAACAGCTTCATAGATCTTGACTTTTCGATACAAGCTATTCAATAATTGATGAAACATTCATTTGCAAAACTTAATAATTGATAAACGTTCATCAGTATATTTTACAAACTTGCTTTGGAAGCTTCGTATGTCGTCATACATCTTGTATTTAACAGTCTACTTTTTCTATTTTTTTTAGATTACACAATTGAATAAAATTTATCCAATGAAATGTTGTAAACTGGTTGGTATCCCATATTTTGACACAACTCGAAAAAAGTTGGTATATAAGTTATACAATGGGATCAATAATTACTAATCGTCCGGAGAAAAGTCATGCAATGATGAAGTACCCATTATGGACAACCTGTGTCCGGCTCCCTCAGGTGTATGCCTCACTTTGGACTGGCTGTAAAGTCCCGCGTGGCTGAGGATGGAACTCACGTGAGTGGCCCATGTTGGGTGTATTGACCCTTCGTGACATGACTCCTCTTTTTGTTAATTTTTATTATTTATTTTATTTAGTTAAAAGGAAACATAAGAAATTAAAAATAAAAATTTGCTAATTGATTTGATTGGTTACATTTTGTAATATATGAAGATCCGTCAATCAATAATATTATAATTAGTAGCAATGACGACAACGAATCATTGTTTTTTGAGGATGATAATAATGATTAAGATAGGATTGATCGAAGTAAGCGTTAAGGACAAGATTTATGAACAAAATATTCTAACGAACGTTTTATCAATTATTCAATAGTTTGTATAGAAAGTGATCGGAGTAAGCTTTAAGGACAAGATCTCTGAAGATTGCAAAATATACTAACGAATGTTTTAACAATTATTTAATAATTTGTAAAAGCGTTAAGGACAAGATATATGAAGCTTGAAAAATATTATAACGAACGTTTTATCAAACATTAATAGTTTATATAAATTTCTCTTTTATTTTAACTTATATTTAATAACATTACTATGATAAATAAATAAATAAAGTCAGAGATAAATTTAATCATTATTGTTGTTGTTTATTGTTCTAATCATTATTTACACAGGTATATAGCTTTTAATATTTATTTATTTATCATATTTACTTTTAAATAAATGATTTTACTATAAAAGACATACTTAAATGATCAAAAATCTGTAAATAATGTAATATTTGGACATTTATTTCTACTTATACTTGCAATTGGACGCGTTAAAAAAATTTTACGTATATGAATATAAGGCAAAATTTGGATTTGAGGGTCAGATTATTTTCGGTTTTATTGACAACTTGCTTTAAAAATTTTCTTAAAGCAGATACATATGGTGTGATAAAGAAGTTATATATCAAATTTGGCGGTGGTTGCTACACAGCAAGGGTATTAAATGGGGATAAGAAATCATTTGATTTGTAAAAATTTACTATTACTATTACTATTACTATTACTATGATGCAGTTCCCGATCCCCTATTACTATTTATATATCTGCGGGAATGTCCTGTGAGTGACTACGTATATAACAGTCATCCGTAATTTCACGGGATCGACATGTCTACTGCTGTAGCTATTAATAACACTACTACTACTAATATTGTATTGTTCAGGGGAGGTATTGATTCAATCATGTGATTTTTAATTAGATAACCTACCTTGGCATTTTCCATTTTTGTATTTTTATGCATTGTGTTATCATTGATGCATCGAGACGTCATAAGTGCGAAATACTAATTCAGTGTGACTATAAAAATCAAAATTTTTTTTATAATCGACTACATGATAATGATAGGTTATTTATTGCTACATACATAATAGATGAAATGGATGATAAAGGAACACATAAACGTAATTATTCAGAAAAGAAAAATAAAGACCAAGAAAAAGTAGATGTTGATAGTGATAGTGCTGGGTTTACATTAAAAAGTTACGAAAACTATGAACATTTTTCTTTAGTTCGGTATGTTTTAAAGCAAAAGAATCAATCCCAATCACAAATATATTGAATTCGATTAACAAAAAAAGTTTTTTTTTCTTTTAGAAATTTTCATTTAGCAGATTTTATTACTTTTGGTAATGGTTTATGTGGATCATGTTCGATTTTCTCAAGTATACGATATGCTATAACCAATGATCAAAGTTATTTATGGTTAAGTATGATGTTAATGCCTTTAGGCATGATGCTTGATTTATTTGATGGAAAAGTAGCAAGATGGAGAAAAACTGCTAGTATTTTAGGTCAAGAATTAGATTCATTAGCAGATTTGGTAAACAATTATATAATTTCTTTTTTTAAAAAAAAATTTACATGTAATATTTATTAACATTTGAATAAATGTTTATTTATAATAGGTATCATTTGGTGTTGCTCCAGCAGTTTGTGCATATGCAGTTGGAATGCGTACATTTCTTGATACAATACTCTTATCAGTTTTTATATGTTGTGGAATAGCTAGATTAGCACGTTATAATGCAACCGTTGCATCATTGCCAAAAGACAAAGGTTCTGGAAAAGTACGTTACTTCGAGGGCACTCCCATTCCTACAACATTATTTCTTGTGGCATTAATTGCTTATCTGACTTCAGAAGAAAGAATTGGCGATAGATTACCTGGCGGAACGGTCAATTTATTATCAACTTTATTATCACCGTTATCACCACCGCCATCATCATCACCAATGTCATTGTCATTGTCATCCATTTTATCATTTGATTTTTTGGAATTTCATCCATTTGTTTTGCTATTTATTTTTAGTGGCATCGCCATGGTTAGTAAAACTTTGAAAATACCAAAACCTTGATTTAATATTTGAAAGGAAAAAAAGAATCTTTTTTTTAATTGTAAAAATTTATCAAAAGCAATTTGTGAGATTGTTACTATTGTCACAATGTATATAATATTTTTATAAATAAAATATTATTTAATTTTTTTATAATGAGAATAATCTGGATAAGGAATAGCCAAAATATTTGAAATGGATGATTGAACTAATCCAATAACTTCTGTTTCTGACAACTAGTAAATATGTTTTATTGTTAAATAAAACTTAATTGGAATATATATATATATGCAATTATTAATCACCATTAATGTTGAAATTAGGAACAATGTAGATTATATGAGTATGTACCGTAACAAAACCAGACAAAACTTTTAATGTGGATCACATGATATTTAAATTCCTATTAGCAGGACCATACAATTATCAGGTCTTAGTATTAGGCTGCCAAAAAAAACATTATAATATGAATAATAAAGTTTAATCAACTCATAGTGAGCCTCATTGTTTGAACTGTTTGACAAAAAATTCTACTAGAAAAATTATCCAATTTTTTTTACTACCATTATTATTGGATTTTGATGAAGATTTCTTAAAAACCATATTAAACCAAACAGATCGAGTTGTTATCCTTTCCATTATTATTGTAAGTTCCTCTTTTGTTATCCTCATGGCGGCAGGATCTCTAGCAGCAAAATGAAACACCAATAATCCGTCTACCTTTTAATTTGTAACTTTGAGTCAAGGATATGTTCAACGACCTATACCTATAACCATTTTGCCAATTTTTGAAAGCATTCATACGCCAAAAAAATATAAATTTTATTCAAGAAAAAAGATTTGTAATTATCTTTCCTGCTATGTAAAGACTACTTTGCTTGCAGAAGCAATTGGAAGTGTGAAGATTATTAAATGATAACGAACTCATAATATTAAAAATTGTTTAAAGGAATAGAGGATTTAGGAAAATAAGTTAACTACAAAGATTGTTAACTTATTCCAGAGATGGTGAAAATTTAGCACAAAGACCTGAACAGAAAACCCAATGCGATGATTCCAATAAATTCAGAGCCCCATCCGCTCATAATTTTGACCTTTGATTCCTTTAGAGAAAGGAAGAGTTAGAACGATTGTAATATTTTAATATCTGAGCCCCAAAACAAACTTTAATAATGGTAAGTTTTTATCAGATGTCGTTGATTGATTCCTTGAGAAATGTGAAAGTATAAAGAGTCTGCATGAAATCTAATAACTGGAAATATAAATAGAACCTTATTATTATTGCATTGAAGGTAGCACCTTACATTTAAAAGTTAACAAAAAGATTTTTTTTAATAACTTTACACCACTAATCGCATGGCAAAAGGAAAACAAATTTGGTTGTTGGCACAAGAACTATCCATATAGGCCTGACCTGTAAATTTTATTTATCCTATTCAGTAAGTGGATGGAAATATCAACTCGGATTTTCGCGAGGCGAGTTATTATTATTATCAGAATTCACAATTATCGTCTTGTACCGTTAGAAGAAATCGATAAATTTATATAAAAAAAGAGGAAGCCTTAGAAAAATTTTTTAACCAATGCCTTAATGAAGGAAACTATTATTTGACTCATGGTTTATACTTTTTAATAGCTTCTATATAGCATGAATTGAGTATACGTCAGATAAAGGTTTATCTTTTTCTTTTCAGCTTGTTCTTAAAATGACATCAAATCCGCTGAAATTATTTGAACCCTTTAAATAGGATAGCATGTTTAGTATTAGTCAAGGTTGTCACTTTATGCAAATTTGGCTTAGCCCTGAAAACAAACATTATCAATTCAGTTTTTTCGAGAATATCTTGATTGCTACTAAAATTTGGAAGCCCGACTAAAAATTTTGTATCAAAATATTTATTTAAATAATATTATTTTATTAGTTTTATTATCAAAATCATCAAATCAATTCTCTTTCCAAAAAAATTCTACATGACTGAACTTATTGGATTGCAATTTGTTTTTAATATTGATAAGAGAAAAATAATATTAAATTTCAAGTTGGCTTGTTTGGAACTTATTGTGGTAAAATTACAATCCAGAAAATCGAAGCGTGATGTAATATCTATTGATAGTCAAAGACATAATGATTTTATGAAACACTAAGAAACTAAAAAATATATTAAAACAAACAGCTCTTTTCCTTATTGAGCTTTTAAAATTGGTCTAATTCAGCATCTTCATCTAGTCATAAGTTTTTTGTATTAGATGAAGTTATGAAAATAGGAACTTTGCTTACAGGATATCTATTGTACAAAAGTCTTCCAAACCCCAATATATTTTGTGATGCAACATTAATGTAGAAATGATCAATCACGTGTTTATGGAAGGTTCTAATATATGGACATGGATATCATAATGAGTTTTTTGGGCTTTATGTCATCATTATTTAGATTATCTCATAGATAAAATTGATTTATTATCATCTTCAGATTATAAAGACTGATCAAATAGAATTATAATTAGGTGAATTAAATCCATCACAAAATGATGATTATGATTTTGATGAGTTCAATTATAACACATCATCAAATAAGTATCAATTAAATCACAACAAGGTAAATAAAAGTTTAGAGTGAAAATTTTTACAATTTTAATATTGGTCTTTAACATTAAATACCTTAGAGCCTCCTGTTCCAGAACCTTTACTGAAAATTAATATATAGTAATTAACTGTTGTCAATTTTACAAATTTACAACCAATAAAAAATCAAAATTCTGAAGGAGGATTTCTCATTTAAGGCAAGAATTATTTTAGCCCTGCTATTTTTCTATACCTTGCTACCCTATTGTTTTTTTATTTTTTCTATATATGTTACCGAAAGAAGTCCTGCGCAAAATTCGACATGTCAGTTACTGGGAAGAGGCCATATGGACAGTGGAGGGCAGATACGTGGGATAATTTTTACTTCAAAAAGTATACTAATACGTCAAAGCCGAAGTCACAATTTTAGATACATACCCCATTGGTGTTGAAGAGTAAATTGGAGATTAGTGTTTTTACACGTTTCCAGAACCGAGTCTGGGTCGATCAAGAAGCTGAAGAACATTAAAAATTGGGTTGAAACCAGCAAAGGAATTCATGTCATGGCTGTTGAAATTCACGATGATATCACGCAAAAAATCTAGGTCTTTTTCTTTTTTTTTGACAACGTTGTTGTTTAGCACTTATTTGACGTTTTTTATTAATATAGGAATCATGATCAGAGACAAGGATCTCAAGGACACATAAAACGATTACCACTGCTGCCGTCACGGAAACAAACCAGCAAATCGAATACCATGGGATGGCCATGGATTAGATTACTACCAATTATGTGAAATTTGAATGTAAACATTAACAAGCATAGCGAGTGTGCTATGCCTTACCCACTGGCATAGAGAAGGAGAATATCAAAATATAGGAGCTTCTGCAACGTGCGCATCGTGTTATGAAATATTTTGATTAGGGTCTATTGATTCTGGAGGAGGAGGTATCGGTCATGTGTATGAGTAAGATCCTTCATCATAAGGAGTATACCGCTCTTTTCATGCTACTAAGAGAAGCAATAACGAAGCTTTTGTCGGTGGGTTATAATAAATTATTTATATAATATTGAATATTCCAATTTCTTGTAGCAATCACATTCCCAATTTGTGACTATATCAGGCTTTATTTTTAAATATGCATCAACAATTATGCATCTGTTGAAAAGGGTCGTCTTAGGAATGAATGAAATAGACATTTTTTCATCATTCAATGAGAAGATAGATTAATCGCCAATAGAAAAAAGAGGCACGTGACACGCTACTCTGAAGCGCGACTTGTCAAAAGACCGTAAAGTGCTTGGTTAATTGTCCTAACTGATGATGATTTCAGAGTCTTTTGATATAATTTCTTTATTAGTCTTTCAAAAAATTATTAATCATCTATTAAAATCTGACCAATTTTATCATTAGAATAGATATTATACACCATTGTTTTATTAGCGATTGTTTCCATAACTCAATGATGATCCCTTTCTTTAAAGCATACAATAATTTGTAATAAGATCGAAATTTGAACAACCTTAATATTAACTCGGTTAAAGTATACAAAGGGTGTAAAGCAAGTTATAACATACTTTTTAACTATTTTTCAATACATGCAAAAGAAACTAGGGAATATTAACAGCCTTCGCTGTCAACCAGGCAGCAGGCTCGTTCTTTTTTTGAGTTTGATGTTTGCGGTTAACAAATTCTGAGTAATTTGAATTCCAAAAATTTTTCTTGTGACATTATTCCAATATTTTTGTCTAGTGTTATCTCATTATGGAAAACATAATCGATAAAATTTTTTCTGTTAAATAATAATTTATTTAAAATCAAAAATATATATACTGTATTTCTAAAAAAAATAATATATTCAATAAAATAGAAATACATATAAAAGTTAAAATTATTATACATTCATCGTTACCTATATTTCATAAAATTTACAAAACAAAAAATTTAATATTACATATATATATATATATATATATATAAAAGCTAAAAAAAAATTCAAAATTATAAAGTTCAATTTGATATTAATATTCCTTGAATCTTTTCTCTGGACTTATCAGCAAATTGTCTGGCCGATATTGCTACTACAATAACAGGAAATATATACATCGTATAGAGTAAAGACACCACCACAGAGGAAACAACTGTAATATCATCATATGCTATTTTTATCATAAATAAAACAAATATATTATTAAATAATGAGATAATTTAGTAATTTATATTATTATTTATTATTTATTATATAATTATTATTATAATTTTCTCTATCTTTAAAATAATATCTAACTTTACCTCTGTAAAAAATGACACGTGGAAGAGATTTTAATGGAGGAGAATTTGGATCGTAGGGTGCCTTTATATAAAGATATATATATTACAAAGAATTAGCTTTTTCGACAATAAATTTTTTTTTGAAAAAATCTGTAATTGATTTATATAACTTACCTTTTCTTTTTCATTACTAATTTTTTAGTAAAAAAAATATTAATGATATAAAATCTATAAATTATGAATGAAATACTAGTTATTAATTTAAAAAAAACTTACGTTTTCTCTATGATTTGACATTTCATAACTTTTATTTCATTTTCATGTTCATTCATTCTGGTTGATAGTGTGTTAATTAGTTCTTCAACTTTATTAAGATATTCAGATTGCTTTTGTTGTGTCTCCATCATTACTTCAAATGATGGCATTGTAGCAATTTTATCCGTTTGTTCTTTAACAGTGGATTCCAGTGTAGCATTAAGAACCAGAAGTGATTTGTTTGAAATTCGAAGATCGAGAAACTATAAAATATATAAATGTATAATGTTAGAGATGCGAATAATGTATTATTAATAATATAATAATGTTAATAATAATAATAATAACAATTTGTTATTACCTTTCTTTGGACCTTTGGATCAGACGATAAACTCATCAATTCATCCAACTCAGCTTGATCGTTATCTTCATTTTCATCGTCGTCTTCACAATCGTCATCAGACTTATCATCATCATCATCATCACCATCATCATCACCATCATTATTATTACTATTATGATTATCCTCCTCATAATCATAACCATCATCAACATCATCATCACTCCTTGAGTCGGAATAATTTTGGTCTGTAAAATTGTTAGATTTTAATTGTGCTGAAATTTTAACTTTTCTTGGTTTAACGGTTGTTGTTATTGCCGAAGTTGTTCTGGTTTGCGTGTGATTGTTGTTATTATCAAAATCCATTACAGCATTGGCTGCAACCTTAGGTCTAGGTGGTTTAGCCTCACCGTATAAAAAAGGTTGATTTTGATGATTAGGATAATAATTTTCATTGTCATTGATTGTTGATGTTGGCAAATGAGAAGAAAAGTTAAACGGTTGTTTTTGTTGTTGTTGTTGTTGTTGTGTATTGTACACATAAGGACCCGGATCACTAAGATTTGTTAATTCAGTACGAGTGTCATGTGAACGATACGTAACATCAGATAAAGCTCTAGGAGAAGCATTTAATGGTGATTTGGCAACAGTTCTAGAGTTGAATTGATTAATATTATTATTATATTGTGAATTATTATTATATTGATATTGGTGTTGGAATTGAGGAGAAAGAGATGATTGGTATTGTGGTAGTGGTGGCTGTTGATGTTGCTGATATTGTAGTGGTGGAGTGGATTGAGATTTAAATTCAATAACAGATTTCGCTTTGACTTTTGGTTTTGAAAGAGTATTTTGATCTTTATTACCACTGTAAATCACTTCGGAACGACTTTTTGATGATTTGTTATTATTATTATTATCATCTTGAATTTTCATTTGAGTAAAAGCCTTTGAATTTTTAAGTATTGATTTTGTCTCAATAAAAGAGTCATTAGTATTTTGTCTAAATCCACTTTCAACTCCCATATTTTTTTGGTTAAAATTAAGAAAAGTTGTTACACGAGTTTTAAAATTTTCAACATATTAATATATATATCCATTCTTTGTTCAATTAATTAAATATGATGTTTTTATTATTATTATCATTAAAATATTTTAAAGCAAAAAATTATATTTTCTAATCCTTTATTTTTCGTTGTTATTTATATCAATGAAAACATTATCAGATAATTGTCAATTGATGCCATCATCAATACATTCTTTGCTGTTGAATAATATTAATAATATGCACGTAAATAAATAAAAGTAAAAAACATAATTACAGCTTCGCTCTCCAAATCTTCTCTCAATTATAAAATAATATCTGAAACATTCTAAGAACTCAAAATATTTAAATCGATAATGAAAAAAGTGACTGACATAGCAATTTTTCTAACTCTCAAATTTTAGCCTTATATTATTATCAATTACTTATACAACAAGTTTTTATCTTACGACCCCAAGGTATTTTTTGTCTCGTTAAGTAAATTTAATATTGTGTTGCAAGCTTTTTTTTTTTCTATATACGTTTGAGTGAATGTTTCAATGGTAATTGATTCTAGGATGTTTGCGTTAGAGTAAATTAAACTATTTTTTTTTATATCAGTCCCGAAATATGCGATAAAAGAAAATAAGTTCAAGACGATACGATATACAGCGTATGTATAATTAATTTTGCATGATAATTTCTCTATTTAGTAAAAAACCCATCATCTTTATGCTAAAATCGCGTGTATTTTTAGTTTCGTTACAATAGAAACGTCAGAGAAAAAGATATTATGACAGAAATTTTTAGTTGCAAACACTGTATATATCTTGCTAAATAGTGCTGATATGTCTTGCATGCATATTTTGAGTTGGATTGATGATAGCTTCTGATTGTTGTAATTGACTGTCGGTGATACCCTAATATTAATCATGACTGGTTCAAAGGAATGTAAATGTTTTTCAGCATAAATACTAGAAACTACAGAACTCTGAAATGTGCTTTGTTGATAAGAAGCCATTTTTGATTAATTAGTTTTATGCTAAATAAAATTTAGAATATTTTATTATTAAAGTTGGAAATTTGCCGTTGGAAAACAAAAAACTTTTTGTTGTGCGCATTAAAAGGGTTGTCGCTGTTAGCGAAATTTGCTTATTATGAAGGTTTTCTTGCCCAAAGTATACCCAAGTGATGTAATGAATTAATCTGGCGTGGGATTTTGTTGTTTGAGAAAGTTCTATTTCCACTTGGTTTATGCCACCAACAGTTTTACAGTCCTTTAGGTTTTTTCGCAGGAATTTTAGAAATATAATAGTTTATAAAACTAAATACCAAAGCTGTAATTTGCTAACCATAATCAAATAACCCTTTTCTTCTTTCCTGGTTTCGAGGTATGGTTCTTATATTCTGCTGATTTCCTTTCAAAATTTTATCCTTTCTTTACACTGGCTTTCACATGGTAAATATTAGAGCTTGTAAATATCCCGTTGGAGCATAATCAGGTAAAACATAGATAGAGTTTATCCGGTAACGATTTATGGATCTCCTCAATAATGATAGGTAACGTCGTCAACAAATATAGCAATATTTTCTTTGATATAATCCTACCTTGTAGGTCATGGCATCTTTTCTTCCACATTAGAAGGAGGTAATTCCAACTGCTACATAATCAAGGTGTCGGTTGTTATATTATAGATTTGGGGTTGTGTGGACCAATTGATGAAAAATCATCAAACAAAATCTATGGGATTGCAACATTATATTACACCTGAGCTACTTGGAGGCAAAAAAAAAAAACACACAAAGAAAACGGGATATTTACAGCATTAGTATTGTGGAGGTAAGTAGTATTAGACTTATTCGTGTGTAAATTTGGGAGTATTAAAAACAGTTTAATTTAAAAATAGAGTTTTTCAAATGTTACTATCAACTAGGTGAGTTAAAAGAAGGTAATGGCAAGATAATAATATATCTTCCACGTATACTATTTGTTCTGCCTATTCTTTGTGGAAGTCATATCAAAAATGAGGGAGCTTGTTTGGTATTTTATGAAGATGATCAATTCATTATTGAGAATAAATAAGGAAACCTTTTCGTCTTTTGGAGATAATGGAGAAGTCAGTATTAAACAATATTTTATTTATCATTTAGTGACAAAATATTAAATCTTAATATATGCTATTAAATTTATTATTATTATTATTATTATTGTATTATTTAACACAGAATATTATTATTTAATTAATTAGCAAAGTAAAGATTGGTCAATTAATAATTTAAAAGATAATTTTCTAAATTTTATAATAATATTATTATATAGTATACAGATTAACAAATGATAAAGAATGTAAATGTAAAATATTGATTAATGTTCTTCTAGATGTTATCTATCTAAAGTTTTCCTATAAAATATAACGAGAGAAGTCGTTATTTGTATTATTAAACGATGTAAATGTAAAATGATTTATAAAATGATTAAGGTTTTTTTATTTTAGATGGTAATCTATCTAAAGCTTTCCTATAAAATATAGCGAAGGAAAAGTCGATCTTTGTATTATCTGAGGAAGTGGATATTACTCTGGAAGCCAATCTCTCAAAAGCTTGTATATAATATATTGGACAATTTCTCCAAGTTATTGATCCGATTAAAGCAAGTTTTTTCATAAATTGTGAATAAAATTCTTTGTGATCACGCTCAATTTTATCTTGTAAAGTTAATAAGAACAAATAGAATGCGCCAGATTTTACATGTCCTTCCTTCTTATATTTCTTTACTAATTTCTTTATGAATTTTTCAGTAGGCACTTCGATGTCTATTTCACAACCATTTGGAAATGTAGCAGTGACGAAGTTTGGTGTTATTTCTTTTTCAGATTTAGTGAATGGGAAGATATGGCTTTCTCTTCTTAAGCTTAACCTGGATAAGATTTTGTGAAAGTTGTTACGTTGGTGGTGTTTACGATATTCAGACATTTTTGTATAGTTTAAAATTTATAAAATTTATATAATAATAATAATATTTATAGCTCCTATATCGCATTGTTTTTTTTAATCAAAATACGAGTGTATTATGTATGTGATAGATGATAATTTCTTTTTTTTTTTTTTTTTTTAATAAAAAGAATTTAAAGGAAAATTTGTTTAAAAAAAATTATTTAGATCAAGCACACTTTATATGTGTTTTTTTACATTATATACATACACGTTTATATACATTTATATGATTATTGCGTAAGTTTTGATTTTATTAATTCCGCTGTTATTATTATACATCACATTATTAATCACATTACAACCATTAATACTCATGACTGAAAATATTTTTGCGGACGCAGCAAAAAAATAATTTATTCTCTCGAGAAATTCTAATTGAATGATTCATTATTTATGTATTTCCCACGCTTACTAATATAATTCTTATGAAAGTATTTCCTATTTTTTTCCTTTTTTTTTCTTTATTGGTTTTAAATTCGCAAAATTAACAAATTTAGCAATTTTTTCTTGGTCGTTTCTTTAATATAATATTTTTTTAATAACTACGTTTTGATCACTAATTTATATTGCTATTACTATATTTAGATTATTTACTACGGCTCAAAATAGCTTTTTGGAATTAACTATTTTGGCAAATCACTTGATTCGTGATCAATATAATATTAATATTAATATTTAATATTAATATTAATATATATAGTAATAGTAAAATTCCGGGATAACCATCATAGTAATAGTACAATAGCAAACTCCATATTAATAAATAATAATAGTTATAATCTGGGATTGTTGCGGAATCAATATTTTATATGTAACCTCGATAAATCGGTCACGAATGGATAAACATGATTTGGTGACTTATCGACTTGAGGACCCTGGCCATGTTATATTTGTAAATTGCAGCGTACGAAAATTTGATTTTTCCAAAATCTTAAATGTACATTTAAAAGTCGTCTTTATTTCAAATGATTGTTGTATATATGGGTTTTGTATTTGCAATGGGATTGATCATTATACAGATTTTATTTTTTAATTAAACACATTTAAAATGCTTTTAAACGTGTAAAAAAAAACCAGCTACTCCTAATAAAAACAATGAAAATATAGAAATATCAGAATCAAGAAAATTGTTGAATGAACAATCAGAAACAAAGAAATATGAATTGCACAATAATGACAAATCTTTTTTTCTTTGTCATTACTATTCATCATATTGGTAAATCAAGTTTTTTGTCAAAAGCTATGAAATTGATTTCACATCTTTACAGGTAAATATTGTGACAATTGGTTCTCAATTGACAGAAGCAGAAAAAAGCATAAAGATAATGAGATTTGAAAATGAATTTTCCAATATATTTACTATATGAATTATAAAGTTTTATTGAGACTTTTTTAAAAATGTATATCTGATAGTGTACGTTTGGCTTTTTTTCACAAACACGATTTTTGGAGTTTGTACAATGAACGTTTTTTGTGTTATATAAAAATTCCAAAAAAGGAACTTACGAATTTCTTATAACGAACCTTTATTATAATAAGATCGGGACCTTGTGACCAGGGTTGATGTCGTAAAACCTTTATTTATAAATAATTGACAAATAGAATAAAAATAAATAAATGATAAAAATAAAATAAATTATATGTACAATGAATTATTTGTTTAAATAATATTGTATTGAGGATGCTTGCTCTGCTTGTTTTCTTGACTTTCCATTTTAAGACTAAAAATAGTACAAATACCAGGTGAGACTGACTTTTAAATATAGGAAAAACTTTTTGCCGAACTGGGCCAAAACTGACTTATCGAGGTACCGAGTTTCTAGCTATCTTTCTGATTTAAATTTATATATAAAATAGCTCTAAAACTACATATTTTTGTCTAAAATCAAAACAATTGTGATTATGTAAAATAAGTTTTTTATGGTTTTTGTATGAACGAAAAACTTGGGAATAGCTTTATTAAATAAATGATCATACAACTTCCAAAGTTATATATTATGTATATTTTTAACTACTTCACCAACTGGCCGTTTAATAACCATAAGTGTTGATTTGTTGAGCTCTATTTGAATCTCCTTTTTTTTTTACATTCATAAAATTCTCTCAATGACTTCTTTATATTTCTAGCATCTTTTGATGAATGGCAAATTTTTTTAGATTATGTCTTGACTTCGATATCAAAACTTTTAAAGAATCAGGTGCTACCGTTCGTTTTTGCTTGTCACATAGTAGCAGTATGGCTCTCAAAGATTTTGAGCCGTTTTAATGCTGCTGCTCTATGTGATTGTTGTGCAGAATTGTCTTATAGGAAGGAATTTGTGTATGTGTATAACAAATAAGCATATATTTTTTATAAAATAAATAGAATAATTTTTCATTTGATAATTCCAAAAAAAATTAACATTCTTGTTTCTGAAAAATAAACCAGATGGATTTAATTCTTCTGCGCGAAGACTGTAGCTTTTAGGTTCATTTGGCCTAAACATCCTGATAAATGTTCTCTTGCACCAGGATCCAATATACACTCACTAGACAAAAGTCGGGCGCATTTTTAAACAAAAATTGCACAAAAACATACTTAATAATAATTAAATAAAAAATATTGTTTTTCAACTTAGGTTCACCAAATTATATATGCAAAATTTCACATCTTTAATGTTTTTATTAAACCAATGATTAAAAAAGAAAATTTCGACCAAAATTGACTTTTTTTTTTCTTCAAAAAAAAATGATTGTTGAAAAATGCACATAATAATCATACCCAAAAATTTAAAATTCGATAAACAAAGTAATAATAATAATAATATCTTGTTGGCCATTCATTATTTTCAATGACTGCTTCAACTCTCCTTGGCATACTCTCAATCAATTTAATTAGGACATCATGGACGGCCACTTCAATTTTTTGTAACAAGAACTTTTCTATAAACGTAATTTTGAATAGTACAAGTCACTGTTTTCCTATAAACACCAACAATTTTAGTTATTTTGTGGTTTGATACAATATTTTTATATAGAACAATGATTTCACCACATTGACTTTCACTTAAGGGTTACATTTTGAGTTTAAAATTTTTCAAAGGAATTGTTCAAAAATTTATTCAAAATGATGTTTACAAAAAAAAATTCAAAACAACATAGATAATTATTCAAGACATTTGTTGTCACATGCCAAAAACTTGAGCTTGGTTATTAAATACGTTTTTGTTCAATTAAATTTTTTTTTGTCAGAAATATTTTTGGAAAAAAATTTTGGTCGGATTTTTATTTTTTTAATTGTTATTTTCCTAGGCACGATAGAAATTTTAAATTTTGCATGCAAAATTTTGAGAACCTAAGCTACAAAATGATATAAGTTACTTGTGTTTTTATTGTGTACGTTTTTGCGCAATTTTTGTTTAAAAATGCGCCTGAGTTTTGTCTAGTGAGTGCACAACAAAAGAAAGGATTTAAAATTTAAAGAAGCTAAACAGGACAGATTCGTTTAGATTCTTATATTAATATAAATTTATTATGAATCATATGATAATGATTTCTACATGATTGATATGAACTTCCGTTATCATGACATCCTGTTGTTCTTTGCTTTCCTCAAGAGAATATTATTATAACTGGAATGCCTTGTATTAAGTACAGAAAAATAAGGATGTTAATATTTATGAAGTCCATTAAATTAGCCATAAGCACCACTCCATATTTAATTACAGAATTCAATTTCATGCACATACAACATAATAATAAAGATTTTATCCTTATAAAATTCATTATTATTTGTTTTAATGTTGTGCTCTAAATGCAATCAAAGGTTGAGTTCAAAATATCATATACACACCCTAGACAAAAGTTTTCGGACACCTGTTTTTACTAATTGCGCAAAACTACACATAATAACTATACAT
>CAUDNR010001891.1:52050-66103 GCA_958430865.1 Entrophospora sp. SA101 | reverse complement strand
GACCCAATCATTTGAATCGTTTTGAAACAACTCAAATCTACTTTCATCACTAAATATTATTTTATCCCATTCATTACGACTCCAATTTTTTCTTGCATGGCACCAGTATAACCTTTTTTTCCTATTTACATCAGAAACAAGAGGTTTTTTGACAGCTTTTCTTCCATAAACATTTTGTAAATTATTCAACCTAGCATGTCCATTGGCACCTGGACCTTTCTCATATACAAATACCACTAACATTCCAACCGCTCCTGGTAGCTCGGGCAAAACTGTTATAATTGATGAGATTTTAAACGGTATGTTGTCATTTTATTATTTGTTTATTGTTTATTCGTTGACTTGTTCGTTCAAATACTAAAATATCAACAATTGCTATTTAGTTATTGCTCCTGATAATGTAACTACAATAGGGTGTGTGCAAGGAAGCGTGACTGTCGTTTTTCCTTAAATCTATTTTTTAATTCACGAGTTAAAAACATCAACATTTTATTCGCTAATGTAAATTTTTTTTCGATATCTGATATATATATATATATATATATATTAATTAATATACATTAACCTACTTGTATGAATCAATTATTTTTTAATACATTAAACAATTCTTTATTAATAATAAAATAATTAAATAATTTTGTTGTACATCTCAATAATAAAACGTGTATTTTCACGAAAATTTGCCCCCCAAAAAAATCACAACAATTGACTAGCACACTCTTTATGTTTCAATTATTTTGCATAACGCTTAAAACATTGCGATAGAGCCTCCATAAAAGAGTAATTGCAGAAACTAATGACCTTTGATTTTTCAACTTTGTGACATTTATTACCAGAATTTCCATTTTTATTATTATTGATTTGCAGTTAATATTAATTTGGATCAATAATAATAATGTTCTATGGCTATCAAAAATCGAGGAAGTGTTGTGTTAGTCGTCAAAACTAGTTTGAAGAGAGAAATGTCAAAACTAAATTAAAAGTTATATGTCAAAACTATATAAAAGCTAAAGCAAGTTTTGACTTTCACACAATATAGTTTTGGAAGCCAACACTAATAGAGAATGACGGGTTAGACTTTTCACTACGTAAACATACGAGGCCAAATATCCTTTCTAATTCCCTAACTTTTTTCCAATTCTTCAATAGGAAGATCTAATCCGCATCCAGGAGCTTACAAACGATTCTTTGGTGACAAACTACAAAAAAATTAAGGAATCCACATTCAACAATCATATATTTACAATTATTGAATAAAGTAGCAATCGATTTATTGGTTTCAGTCACGTGATAATTAATGCTAATTTTCTGCGGAGGAAATTTTTTTTTTAAATTATAATGTATATTGATTGCCGTTGTTGGTAATTAATAAAATGCAAGGAATCTATGTATATTAGCAATTTTTCTTTCAACATATATAAAAGAAAAAGAAAGGTTGTCGTGTTACGGTGCCTTACTTGTAATATTTTTCTTTTTTATGTTTCCCAATTTTGAAATGTTTGGTTGCACGGGAAATAATTCGTTGCAAAGACTCGGTTACAATCACGATAAAGAATTACAAATCTTCTAAACATTTTTTGTTTCTCAATTTTAGTAAAACTGAATTGTTGGGAAAGGATGAGGTCAATATCAAAAGGGTAAAACTTTGTAATGAGTCATTTTTTTTTTCTTTGCTGCGTTGGCTTGAAATGATTTGCAAAATTGAAATTTAAATATTTCGTTTTCCAAAAATGATAAATGGTTGTGGTTATTTTTATGTCGCTGTATCATAAGAATCCCAATTGCTATCTATTTGTCGTGTTTTGTGCAACAGAAAAACTTATCTGTTTTGGTTCAAAACGTCAGATACTTACTAAAAGGAAAATTGTGTTTTGCTTTAGATGTTTTTTGCGCAATGTCTACCATTAGGCTTTCGTCTTGTTCTGACGTTTCGGACCGTCCAAAATGACAAAAACTGATGGTCTTGTCTTTACCTCTTTACCATAGATCGTCACACAACGTGTTAGTAATATTTTCTGGTCACGAGACCGGAATTCAAAAAACGGTTTATTTTGTTGTCAATTTAATTAATAATCGATAAAACAAACAATATGTGCAAATTTTTTTGATTTGACCATTTGAAAAAGAAAAATTTTTAATTTCCTTTCGGAGAAAACAAACGAATCTTTTTTTAATTTTGACCATTTGAGGGATAGTGGATGATATGATTTTCTTTTGAAATAAAATTCGTTGATTAATGAAATGATTAAGAAAAAAAAAATGTGTTGATTTTTTTTTAACAATCGATATTTGTAAATGACTTTTGATGTTTGCATAAAGCTTATTCTTCTGTAGCGATAAACTTGAAAAAAAAAATCTAATCGATCCAATTGATATTTAATCTGGGATAAATAAATAAACACGAGGGACAAAAGGATCTTTTTTTTTAATTAGAAAAAAAAACTTGATTGATGTTTTTAACAGTAAATGATTTTTGATTATGTTAGGTTTCTTCTTTGGAAAGGATCTTTTATAAAATTTATTAAATTCGTGAACAATTTCCGTTTGTATATATAATTTTTTAAATAAATAAAAAATAAATAAACAAATAAAATAAAAAATATTGATATTATAATAATAATATGACTGGCTAATGTCGATGCTCCGAACGAGTATATAGATACCTCTAATTTGAATGCACCGTGATTTTTTGGTTCACGAGTAAGTGTAGCGGGTCTATTTATATATTTTTGTTGTAATTTATTAGACTACTCGATCAATGCATCCTCTGACCACGAAATTATTTAACTAAATATTTTAAAAATTTAAAATGGATAGACAAAGTTAAAATTCTTCATAAGATAATTATTGGTTTAAAAGATATTCATGAAAAAAAAATTATTCATCATGATTTTCATATTGGTAATATTCTTCACAAAAATATGTTGACATATATTGCAGACTTAGGACTATCATGCCCAGCTAGTCAAACATCATCATCTAACAAAAATGATATATGTGGGGTACTACCATATATTGCACCAGAAGTATTAAAAGAGAAACCCTATGCAATGGCATCAGATGTATACAGTTTTGGAGTTTTGATGTCTGTAGTATCAACTGGTCAACAACCATTTAATAATTTGGCACATGATGAATATCTTGCAATGAAAATATGTAAGGGTGCAAGACCTGGATTCTCAAACAATACACCAAAATTTTATATTGAACTAGCATTCAAATGCATGGATGCAAACCCAGATAAACGTCCAACTGCTGAAGAAATTAAAAAGATTATCAAAATTTGGGATGATTCACTTAATGACTATGTAATGAATAATGATCTTGAAAAATATTCAAAAGAAAAGCAGGATGAATTAAAATCAATAAGAAAAGGGTTTAAGGAAATGGATGAAATAAAATTTGATCCTTCAACAATTACTGCAGCAATTCATCCAAGTGCAGTTTATACTAGCAGATTATTAAATTTTACAAACCTTCCCCAACCTGTGAATTCCAATAAAGTAACAATTATTGGTAATAATAATGGTAATTATTAACATTCAATCATTGATTATTTTCATTTTATTAAAATTAACAATATTTATTAATATCCACTTTTGATAAATATTTTATAGATTCTCAACAAATTGATTTAGTTATACCAGATGACTTACCTGAATAAGTTAAACCCTGTCATTTATTATTTCTTTTATTTATCTGGTTACTATAGTTGTGATATTAAATATCTTGAGTAATGATATTATATAATAACTTCTTTGAATTTTTTTTTTTCACTTTGAAATTCAGATGTCAAATATGTACACTAAAATAATGATTTTTGACAAAAAAATAAATGTAATTTTTAATAATCATTGTTATAAGCATAGTGGACATTTGATTTCATTGACTAAATTTTGTGACGATCTCCCTTCCAGATATCATGCAAAAATTAAATTTTATTGGCTTGAAGATTAATATCGGAGGGAAGGAAATTTAGTTTCGAATTGATAAAAATAAAATGTTTATAAAAAATAAAAATTTAATATAGTATTTCTTTTTAATACATATGCTTGGTTTTTCATTATACAGTCTAATATATTAATTACTTTTCAACTTTTCATTGATTCCATCAATTCAACATTTTACCTTTGATCATGAATTATCATCTATTATATACTGTGAACAATACAAATTTAGAAAATTTAAACCATTATTATTTGATAATTTTCGTGTTACAATATTTTGAATCTCACGACCTTTTTAATGTAATATGTTCGTTAAACTTTTTTGTTGAAAATATTCCATAAAAAAAAAGTTGTTACCTCGTCTCAATTTCTCAAGTGTATAACAAAATTCGGAATTTTCAAAATGCTAAGGCTCAGCCAATTTTCAGTTTAAGAAAAAAAACAGCCGATAAGTTTTGAAGCTTGAGTCATGAACAATAAAACTTATCGGTTAAATTTGTTAAAATGATATAATTTTTTTTTTGTTTTAGTATTTTGAAGTTGACCAATTGTTACTATAAGCAATTAATGATTATAGATGATCATCAATTAAAATATTGAATTATTATTATTATCAACTATATTATATACGGACGGAATTAGTGTTTCATCACCACAGAAAATCATTGTCACTTATTGTTATGTAACTTAATATTGTTTAAAATCTTATATAACTTGTGGATTTTTATTTCTGATATAATTTTAAAACAAAAATATAAAGATAAAATTATAATAAAAAATAAAAATAAAACGATAAAATAAAATAAATAAAAAAAATGCCAAAAGAAAATAATAATAAAAATAATAAAAAAGACCTATCATCTAATTGGGTTTTTACCATTAATAAAAATTATTTGCTTTATGATGATGATCATAATGTAGTAATGAATAAATTTTTACAAATGAATAAATTTAAATATGTTATATTCTCGTATGAACGAGGAAATGAAAATAATACTGAACATATTCAAGGTTATCTTGAATTAACTCAAAACGTACCGAAATCTTTTTTTAAAAGTCAATTACATATTGAAAAACGAAGTGTTAGACAAAACCAAGCAATTGATTGTGTGTATAAACGTGGTATATATTCTAATAAATACAATACCCATATACGAGGACCTTATGAATCTGGTAGAAAAAAATATAATGGTCAAGTTAATGATATATATGAAATATATCAGGAATTAAAGCTGGTAAAAATTTATCGGATTTGATAAGAGAAGAAGCAAATCTTGTATCCATTTCTCAAAATTTTAAAGTGGTTCATAATATGGATAATATTTTATTATATAAAAATAAAACTTATAAAATAAATAAAAATGAATTTACGAAGATTCAATAGAGAACAAAAAAGAATTATTACAACAATTTAATCGTCGTGATTTAGATTATTATCCGTCGTCATTCATTCTTCAATATCAGAATGAAAACAAATATAAACGTATTATCGATGAAGATCATTATATTATTGTGTTTGAAAAGAAAACAAGAGAATTAAAAACCATATTCAAATATGATATTCTTCATGAATATTTTAAAGAACATAAATTAGAACATGAATTTAGAGATTTAAAACATGAATTATTGAGTAAAGAAGATTATAAAAAATTAAAAGAAGCAATACATGAATCCATTAATCAATTAAAAATATAATTGTCATTTATTTTATTTAAATATGATACATTAAATGTCGTATTTTACTTGATAATCTATTCATTTAATTATTTAATTATTTTTCTATTTGTGTTTTTTGTTTTTCATTCTTTTTTTTTTTAATAAAAATTTTATTTTATTTTTTATTAATTTTTTAAATAAAAAAAAATGTTTTACGTTACGTTTTAAAATGTGAAAATGGAAAATATTATGTAGGAAAAACAATAAACCTTAAAATGAAATCAAAACAACATAAAAATGGAGAAGCATCAAAATGGACACAATTACACCCTCCAATTGAAGATATTAAAGATGAAATTTCAATCACTAATAGACGTTTAAAATTTGCAAAAACTCTTGAATATATGAAAGAATATGGAATAGATAATGTCAGAGGTGGACCACATTACGAACTTGTATTTAATTCTGAAATAATAAATATAATTAAAAGACAAATGGATGGTACATGTTTCAAATGATGGTGAAATTAATCATCATTCAACTAATATCATCTATCTTCATAGAAAACCTATGAATACTTTAAAATATTATTCCTTCGTTGTTCTCTTTCTAAAGTTCTTCTAAGTACATGCTGAGTATGGTATATAATGCCCCGAGTTTCTTCGATTGCGGTATAACCTGGCTTTTTCAAGAATGATTATATTTCTGGTTTCTTCAGACGGAAGATATTGGATCACATGTTCGCAATATGGTTGGCCGACACTTATATTTTGACCAGCAGAAATTACCACTATTAATTAGTAACTACTTAACTAATTTAATTATTTAACATTTCAGAATTTTGCTTGTTAATTAATTCATTTTTGTAATAAACACTTTTACAGATTAATTCTTTATGTTTAATAAAAACACTTTTGCAGTTGGTCAGTAATTAAACAGTGAGGTTCAACTGACCATTTGGTTATTAAAATGGTATAGAACTACAGTTTCTATTCGTAATACAGAATCTTATTCGAATAGAAACTCTATATAGAACTCTGAAGTTTTATAACTTAGTTTTGATTATTTTCTTTGATGGAAAGCAAAGGTTTAATTTTTGGTTTTTGTTAAGTGTAAACGTTTGTTTTTGGAAAAGAATTTAAATGTTTTTGTGTAATCGTAAGGTGTTAAGAATATTCGGTCAGATATAAATTGCTGACATTTATTAATTAGGCCGTTATCACATATCACTTTGTTAAAGTATTTTGCAAGCGTACGACAGAATTTAACCAGACAAAGAAAAGTAAAAGTAAATAAACAAGGAACTTCATTAAAACATTCGTTGTTTTATAATAGGATTACATTCTATTTGTTTACAAAAAAAAAAAGGGTTTCGAGATTCTACGAATTTTATTGCAGCTGCAGTTGAAATTGAAATTGAAGCCAGAGTTGCAGCCGCAGAGCGCTACCCCAAAAATGATTTTGATATTTATAATAAAAACAAGGATTGTTTAATGTTACAACGTTAACTATTTCTTTTTTTATGTATATGTATATACACCAAATATCAATTATAGTTATAATTAGAAAATAGTTGTATAATAAACCGACAGCTAAATAAAATCTTTCCTTACCTAGACTACATACATTATTTGTTTTTAATGCACAATACGATTCATTATATAAAAACTATATTTAATATTATGTCATTTTTCTTTACTTTGCCTCCAATTAATTATTATGTTACACTACATTAGTTGTTACGCGTTTTCGGCAATCAATAAAATAAAAATAAAAAGAATTTGATTATATAAATAGTAAATCAATTTTCTCGAAGTCAGAAAAAAACCAAAATCCTTAAAATAAAACAAAGCAAAAATGAACAAATCATTATTTATCACTTTCATTTTCTTGTTCGTTTTTCCAGTTATAATTTACACACTTCCCTCACCTCCGTTGGTAAAGAGAGCTTTTGCGCCATGTGATGGCACCTTTCCAATTGCCTTTAGTAAATTTGAATATCTCCCTGATCCAATTATTGTAGGCAGCCCTGTTACCGTAACCGTTGAAGGCGTGAGCACAATCACCATAGATCCACAGACTATACTTCGATATAACCTTACTTTTGAAGCAAATCAGTTTAGTTTCGACGCTCCTTTTTGTAAATTATTCAACCTAGCATGTCCATTGGCACCTGGACCTTTCTCATATACAAATACCACTAACATTCCAACCGCTCCTGGTAGCTCGGGCAAAACTGTTATAATTGATGAGATTTTAAACGGTATGTTGTCATTTTATTATTTGTTTATTGTTTATTCGTTGACTTGTTCGTTCAAATACTAAAATATCAACAATTGCTATTTAGTTATTGCTCCTGATAATGTAACTACAATAGGGTGTGTGCAAGGAAGCGTGACTGTCGTTTTTCCTTAAATCTATTTTTTAATTCACGAGTTAAAAACATCAACATTTTATTCGCTAATGTAAATTTTTTTTCGATATCTGATATATATATATATATATATATATTAATTAATATACATTAACCTACTTGTATGAATCAATTATTTTTTAATACATTAAACAATTCTTTATTAATAATAAAATAATTAAATAATTTTGTTGTACATCTCAATAATAAAACGTGTATTTTCACGAAAATTTGCCCCCCAAAAAAATCACAACAATTGACTAGCACACTCTTTATGTTTCAATTATTTTGCATAACGCTTAAAACATTGCGATAGAGCCTCCATAAAAGAGTAATTGCAGAAACTAATGACCTTTGATTTTTCAACTTTGTGACATTTATTACCAGAATTTCCATTTTTATTATTATTGATTTGCAGTTAATATTAATTTGGATCAATAATAATAATGTTCTATGGCTATCAAAAATCGAGGAAGTGTTGTGTTAGTCGTCAAAACTAGTTTGAAGAGAGAAATGTCAAAACTAAATTAAAAGTTATATGTCAAAACTATATAAAAGCTAAAGCAAGTTTTGACTTTCACACAATATAGTTTTGGAAGCCAACACTAATAGAGAATGACGGGTTAGACTTTTCACTACGTAAACATACGAGGCCAAATATCCTTTCTAATTCCCTAACTTTTTTCCAATTCTTCAATAGGAAGATCTAATCCGCATCCAGGAGCTTACAAACGATTCTTTGGTGACAAACTACAAAAAAATTAAGGAATCCACATTCAACAATCATATATTTACAATTATTGAATAAAGTAGCAATCGATTTATTGGTTTCAGTCACGTGATAATTAATGCTAATTTTCTGCGGAGGAAATTTTTTTTTTAAATTATAATGTATATTGATTGCCGTTGTTGGTAATTAATAAAATGCAAGGAATCTATGTATATTAGCAATTTTTCTTTCAACATATATAAAAGAAAAAGAAAGGTTGTCGTGTTACGGTGCCTTACTTGTAATATTTTTCTTTTTTATGTTTCCCAATTTTGAAATGTTTGGTTGCACGGGAAATAATTCGTTGCAAAGACTCGGTTACAATCACGATAAAGAATTACAAATCTTCTAAACATTTTTTGTTTCTCAATTTTAGTAAAACTGAATTGTTGGGAAAGGATGAGGTCAATATCAAAAGGGTAAAACTTTGTAATGAGTCATTTTTTTTTTCTTTGCTGCGTTGGCTTGAAATGATTTGCAAAATTGAAATTTAAATATTTCGTTTTCCAAAAATGATAAATGGTTGTGGTTATTTTTATGTCGCTGTATCATAAGAATCCCAATTGCTATCTATTTGTCGTGTTTTGTGCAACAGAAAAACTTATCTGTTTTGGTTCAAAACGTCAGATACTTACTAAAAGGAAAATTGTGTTTTGCTTTAGATGTTTTTTGCGCAATGTCTACCATTAGGCTTTCGTCTTGTTCTGACGTTTCGGACCGTCCAAAATGACAAAAACTGATGGTCTTGTCTTTACCTCTTTACCATAGATCGTCACACAACGTGTTAGTAATATTTTCTGGTCACGAGACCGGAATTCAAAAAACGGTTTATTTTGTTGTCAATTTAATTAATAATCGATAAAACAAACAATATGTGCAAATTTTTTTGATTTGACCATTTGAAAAAGAAAAATTTTTAATTTCCTTTCGGAGAAAACAAACGAATCTTTTTTTAATTTTGACCATTTGAGGGATAGTGGATGATATGATTTTCTTTTGAAATAAAATTCGTTGATTAATGAAATGATTAAGAAAAAAAAAATGTGTTGATTTTTTTTTAACAATCGATATTTGTAAATGACTTTTGATGTTTGCATAAAGCTTATTCTTCTGTAGCGATAAACTTGAAAAAAAAAATCTAATCGATCCAATTGATATTTAATCTGGGATAAATAAATAAACACGAGGGACAAAAGGATCTTTTTTTTTAATTAGAAAAAAAAACTTGATTGATGTTTTTAACAGTAAATGATTTTTGATTATGTTAGGTTTCTTCTTTGGAAAGGATCTTTTATAAAATTTATTAAATTCGTGAACAATTTCCGTTTGTATATATAATTTTTTAAATAAATAAAAAATAAATAAACAAATAAAATAAAAAATATTGATATTATAATAATAATATGACTGGCTAATGTCGATGCTCCGAACGAGTATATAGATACCTCTAATTTGAATGCACCGTGATTTTTTGGTTCACGAGTAAGTGTAGCGGGTCTATTTATATATTTTTGTTGTAATTTATTAGACTACTCGATCAATGCATCCTCTGACCATGAAATAGTCTATGATATGATTCTGAGATTCAATGCTAATATTGAACAAATATATATGTATTTTATTTATAATGATGTGGACACCAAAAATATTATTGCACAATACTAATCTGTATTTCACGAAACTCACTGTTATGTTTTTGTTTAAAAGCTTGTTCTATTATTATTGAAATCAATCCAGGTAACATTAACAGCCGATCAGTATTTTTGCTTTATTAAACGAATAATAATAACAAGAATTGCCCCAAGACTAGAACATTTATTAAGAAATTGGTTCAACGTGGAATCAATACCTAATCTCAATAATAATTGCTTTTATAATCACTATTTATTAATAGCTCTTTGATTATTAATCCTGGGAATGGCTCAACCCCCAATCATGATTTCTCAGCAGTCCTTTGTTATCTGCATGAGTTGGGAACATTTCAATATATATTTAATATCTCCTCAGTATGTTGGGCTTTACCTTTATTCTTGGCTTTGGTTCGTTGGGCTTTACTCTTATATATTTGGCTGGCCCTACCTAGTTAGGATTTTTACTATTCTTAGACTCCGAACTAAGTTATCTCTAATGTTAGGCTCCGATCTAAATACAATTACCCTCCCACAGATCTTAGGCTACAACTCTGAATAAAAGAAAAAGAAATAAATATATACAACTATACTTAACAAAGGCATCCCCCTGATAAGGTAGTAATTAATTAAATACTTGGATGGGTTTACCAAAAGAATTGATTCTTCTGCCAACGAGAGTTTTGGTTAAAATATATTTCATTGTTATGTTTATTATTTATTATGTTGAGATATTATTATTAAGATAAAGGATAATGATAAAGATAATATATGAAGTTAAGAAAATTATGTCATTATCTATACATGTTAAAGGTTTTATCACATAGCCCTCTGTAACTAAATGTATTCCTTAAACATTATTTGAACCTTCCGTGTAGAATTACCTTCAAGTTATTTAAATTCCTTTGTTTAAATTTAATCTGAGAACTAAAGGTCCGTTACATTTTAGGAGCTAATTATTATTACACAGAAATGATAATTGGAAAAAACGAAAAAAAGAAAAAAGAAAATTCTAAACAATTTGTTCATCTTTGCTGTATATTTTTATATGTTATATAATAAAAAAACAGATCAATAACTTCGCAAAATGTAATACTTCTCTTCAACCAGTTTCATTATTTCTAAATTTGCTTCCTCAACCACCAATAAAATTGCAGCACGTGTATTTTTGATATTTTGTATATTTTGTTCTTAAAAAGAGTTGTTATTATTTATTAAAATGAAATTTATGTAAATTTGCAAATTGACATACACGAAATTCAAATTAGCCAAAATTTTAATCATATATACTGTATATATACAAAAAATACTTACTAGTGAAAATCAAATTTGCGTTAATTAATAATACTACACATCTAAACTCGATAAGTTGGACATTTATTTATATTATAAAGTACTTTAAACAATTGATTTCTGCGTCCGACTTATCGAGTTTAGACGTGTAATACTAATACTAATACTATATAATATTGATTAAATTTTGGTGTTTGAATACAAATTTCTGATTGGCTAATTTGAATTTCATGCGTGTGAATTTCGATTCCAAATTCACGCACAACATTTTACTTCACAATATCTTTTATAAATAATGTAGTAACAGGAGATAGGTCTACCACGGGTCCATCATATACAGAGTGAAGAAGTCAGGATGTTTGTTACTAAATTAGGAGTCAGTGGTTCAAAAGTGTTTAATTATGATAATTCTAAAATATTATAAAAAATAAAATTTCTTTGACTTGCAAGAGAATGTGATGAAATAAACATAAAGAAATTTTATCTTTAATTTTTCTGTGTTAAAATTATATATTAATAATATTTATTTTTTCAAGGTTGCCATCATCCAACATACAATTTTGAATGTTTCTTTAACTTGTTAATATATGATCTCCCTATTTCACCATCATCTGAAAGCCAAAAAAGATAATGAAAGCATCCTTTCCTGAACAATTTAACTGTTAGTGATGAAGAGACCAGTACCAACAATGAAAAAGTGCCAATGAAAAGTAGACTAGTGACTTTTTTTTTATTTATACATGTAATGTGCACACAATATACATCCACATCTCAAATGTTAAAAACAATAAGGAAAAATATTTGTAATAATAATCAATAATTTCATATGCTTAGAGAAATTGATAATTTGCTATCTGTTACCATGATAGTGTGAAAATGTCAATTGTGGTCCAAAGTATGTAATAGTTGGTATGAGAGGAATTAATAAAAGTATTATCATTACATCATCTTCAGATAGAAAATGTCAGAGTGAGCAAATATAATAAATATTTTCATTTTTCTATGGCTATTTTGATTTTTGTGAAACAGTAAAATCCTTTTTAAAATAATCATTTATTATTGTACAACAAACAAGCCATTTTCTACCAAATACTAAAAAAAATGCTTGATTTTCCACCTGAACTCCTAACTGAAACATTCAAATACATTGAAGATGATGACTATAAAACATTATATTCTTGTATTCTTGTCAACAAACAATGGTACAATATTAATATTCCAACTTTATGGAGAAATTCATTGGTTGTAAACAGCGTCAAAATCAAAATATTAATTAATTGTTTATTGAAAGAAGAAGATAAGGATTTCTTGACTACAAATGGCATTGAATTAAATTTTGAACTATTGGAGAAACCACCATTACATAATTACGCTAAATTTTGTACTAGAATTGTTTTTTCCAATTATTGTATTGATTTTGGATGGCTGATAAAAAACTTTAATATTTTTGAACTAACCTCTGCACAAATTTTACAAAATAGATTAATAAAATTTATTTTAGATCATTCAACAGGTATTAGAGAGCTTAGTTCTAGATGTATAGATCATAATTTGTTAATTAATCATCATAGATTTGATAATATCTTTCAGAATCTTTATGAATTACATTGTGATAATTTTGTTTTGAGTGGTGAGTTGTTTGATGAATTAACAAAGATTTGTAAAAATATTCAATCATTAAAAATATTTTATGGTAATGATAAAAATAAAAATCGTCATAGTTTAGCACAGCTAATTAAGGCACAAAAGCAAATTAAATATTTAGTAATTGAAACATGTAATTTATCAGATGAAAATATTTTACCAGATGAATTGAAAGAAGCAATATTAACACATTCACAATCAATAACCCTTTATGAATCTACTAGTAAAAAAAAAAATTCAGACAATTCATTAATAACATCATTTAAAAATTTAAAGGCTTTATCATTAACAACTGTTGATAATGGACTAAAAAATTTGAAAAATACTTCACTGCCATATATTGAATCTCTGAGGTTACATAATATATGTCAATTATCCATGCCAACCTTGCGCAATTTTATTAATACCAATGGAGGAACTCTTAAACATCTGTATGTTAATAGTAATAAATCTTGTAACAAAAAATATATCAAAGTTCCAAGGAGACTGTTTCAATCAATTGCACAACGTTGTAAAAATTTAGAAGATTTATCTATATTTTATGATAATGAATTAGACCAGGAATTAATGGAAGTACTAAATAGTTGCACAAAGTTAAAAAGTATTAATTTTAATACTTATCTTTGCTCTGGTGATAAAATAATAACAGTATTAAATCAAACACTACCAAAAAAATTAGGGTCAATAATTTTTACTCGAGGAG
>CAUDNR010001891.1:29511-45156 GCA_958430865.1 Entrophospora sp. SA101 | reverse complement strand
AAATTACAAAATTGCTATTTTTGAAATTTGGCCACGTGGCGCAGAAATAGGAGGTCTTTAGACCGAGCCAACCATATAAAAAACAACACACGGAATTTCCTTATGTTAATATTAAGTACATTCTAAAAAAATAAATACAGACTTATTATGCGATTTGAAAAATTTGCCCTTTTTAAAATTTAACACAAGGTATGAAATAGGCACGGAATACATTTTTTTCTTACATCAAGCACATTGACTCCTTGGATCAAGTACATTTACTTCTTACAATAAGTTTATACTTTTGTTTTTTTGGTTTTTGGCGCAATCAACCCAATTTTGTGCTGTTTTATTTCTTAATCTTTAATGAGTGTGAGGTGAGGTGAAATGAAGGGAGTGAACAATGCAGAATATGAACAGAAAAAATATCTGTTTTAAAACTTGTTTTTTTTGTGAAGGATTTTTTTCCATGTGATAAATATTTATTGTGCAATAATAATAATAATAATTTTGTTTATTTTACATTTTAAGAAAAGCATTGTTTTATTGTAGTTAGCATTAGTAAGTATTTAAAAAATCAATTGATTCAATTGTTATTATTGCAGACACTAAAAATGCTTTTTTTGGTGGTGGAGCACCTTTCTTATATTTGTTGTGTTTAATATTTAGTGCAGTTCTTAATAAATTTTATTTTTTAGAAAAGAAATTTTTTTTATTGTAATGATTAGATGATATATATATATAAAATAGTTATAGGCTAATACTAAATACCATTTAACAAACAAATAATCATTTCCAACTACAAATAATAGTATCAGATAACATTGTGCATAATATAACATGAAATAATAAATATATTGTATTGTATGTATAACTAAATGAATAAATATAATAATAAATAAATAAAATTACATGAAATAATTTTAAATATTTAAAAATCCTAAATCTTGATATTTTTTTAATAATGCATAATCATCATAATAAAATTTCATTGTTACAGGTTTGGGTCCTCTCCAATTTTTCATTAGATTAGCTAATGAATGGTCACCAATATCAGAAAAAACTCCTCGAGTAAAAATTATTGACCCTAATTTTTTTGGTAGTGTTTGATTTAATACTGTTATTATTTTATCACCAGAGCAAAGATGAGTATTATTAAAATTAACACTTTTTAAATTTGTGCAACTATTTAGTACTTCCATTAATTCCTGGTCTAATTCATTATCATAAAGTATAGATAAATCTTCTAAATTTTTACAATGTTGTGCAATTGATTGAAACAGTCTCTTTGCAACTTTGATATATTTTTTGTTACAAAGTTTATTACTATTAACATACAGATGTTTAAGAGTTCCTCCATTGGTATTAATAAAATTACGTAAGGTTGGCACAGATGATTGACATATATTATGTATCCTCAGAGATTCAATATATGGCAGTAAAGTATTTTTCAAATTTTTTAGTCCATTATCAACAGTTTTTAATGATAAAGCCTTTAAATTTTTAAATGATGTTATTAATGAATTGTCTGAATTTTTTCTTCCACTAGTAGATTCATAAAAGGCTATTGATTGTGAATGTGTTAATATTGCTTCTTTCAATTCACCTGGTAAAATATTTTCACCTGAAAAATATGCTTCAATTACTAAATATTTAATTTGCTTTTGTGCCTTAATTAGCTGTGCTAAACTATGTGCATTTTTATTTTTATCATAACCATAAGATATTTTTAATGATTGAATATTTTTACAAATCTTTGTTAATTCATCAAACAACTCACTGTAAACAAAACTATCACAATGTAATTCACGAAGATTCTGAAAGATATTACCAAATCTATGATGATTAATCAACAAATTATGATTTATATATCTAGAATTAAGCTCTCTAATACCTGCTGAATGATCTAAAATAAATTTTATTAATCTATTTTGTAAAATTTGTCTATAGTTAATTTTTTTTATCAGCCATCCAAAATTAGTATAATAATTGAAAAAAACAATTCTAGTACAAAATCTAGCATAATTATATAATGGTGGTTTCTCCAATAGTTCAAAATTTAATCCAATGCCATTTATAGTCAAGAATTCCTTATCTTCTTCTTTCAATAAACAATTAATTAATATTTTGATGCTGTTTCCAACAAATGGATTTCTCCATAAAGTTGGAATATTAATATTGTGCCATTGTTTGTTGACAAGAATACAAGAATATAATGTTTTATAGTCATCATCTTCAATGTATTTGAATGTTTCAGTTAGGAGTTCAGGTGGAAAATTAAGCATTTTTTTTTAGGTAGAAAATGGTTTATTTGTTGTACAATAATAAATGATTATTTTAAAAAGGATTTTACTGTTTCACAAAATCAAAGAATTGTATAAACACCAGAGATTCAATGTTTAAATAGCCATAGCAAATGAAAATGTTTATTGTATTTGCTCACTCTGACATTTTCTATCAAAAGATGCTGTAATGATAATACTTTTATTAATTCCAAAATTTTTCTCTCATATCAACTATTACATACTGTCACCAATTAAATTCGGGAGAGCATATTTTAATTGGTGATAACAATTATTTTTGTTTTTGCATGGATCAGAATGAATAGGGGATCAACGAATTAATTTTGTTATTAGTGAATAATTTGGTTAAAGAAGATAAAAGTTTATTTAAATAAAATATTACTACTTTATTTATTTAGTTTTATTTAGTCGAAACTAATTAACTTGTTAGAAAGTTTTCTTAGTCAAAACTAATTAACTTATAACAAAGTTTTCCTTAGTCGAAACTAATTAACTTATGACAAAGTTATTTCCTTAGTCGAAACTAATTAACTTATAACAAAGTTTTCCTTAGTCGAAACTAATTAACTTGTAAGAAAGTTACTTTTACATTAGGTCGAAATCAAGCTCTTTATATACATGTTCATTTACATATTAGCCCGAATTGCACGAATCCGCTCGGGTTTGGGAAATTCCGCTCAAATTGCGCGTTTTCGCTCACTTTGTACTTGGGCGAATCCGCACGTTTTGAGCGATTCGGGAGAATCGTCATTAATCTCTACTAATTAAAGTTAAATAAATATGAATGTGCTACGGATTGATCATTAATAATAATAATACGCGAAACGTAACACGAATTCAGATGATAATAAATAATTATTATACATAGATTAAATAAAATAATAATAAAAATAAAAATAAAAATAAAAATAGAAATAAAAATGAAATTTAAATTGTCCCGGAATTAAGAGATTCGACCAAAAGATCTCGTCAAAATCTAATTCCGGTAACAATACTTTGGACCACAATTGACATTTTCACACTATCATGGTAATAGATAGCAAATTATCAATCTCCCTAAGCATATGAAATTATTGATTTTCTTATCATTTTTAACATTTGAGATGTGGATGTATATTGTGTGCACATTACATGTATAAATAAATAAAAAGTCATTAGTCTATTTTTCATTGGCACTTTTTCATTGTTGGTACTGGTCTCCAACACTAACAGTTAATTGTTCAGGAAAGGATGCTTTTTTAATCAATTGGCTTTCAGATGATGGTGAAATAGGGAGATCATATGTTAACAAGTTAGAGAAACATTCAAAATTGTATGTTGGGTAATGGTAACCTTTAAAAAATAAATATTATTAATATATAATTTTAACACAGAAAAATTAAAGATAAAATTTCTTTATGGATTTTATCACATTTTATTGCAAGTCTGCCTACAATCAAAGAAATTTTATTTTTATAATATTTTAGAACTTTCATAATTGAACACTTTTGAATTACTGGCTCCTAATTTAGTAACAAACATCCTGACTTCTTCACTCTGTATGTGATGGACCCTGTGGTAGACCTATCACCTATTACTATATCATTTATAAAATATATTATGAAGTAAACAAAGATTCCATTTTTTATATTTTTACTAATAAGGGTTTTTTGTATATATGATTAAAATTTTGGCTAATTTGAATTTTATGTATGTGAATTTCAAATTTACATAAATTTAATTTCACGCGCACATATACATTATCTTTTTAAATTAGTGATTCAGAATTCAACTTTATAAAATATTAACACTCCTCAAAAATACACACACTGCAATTTCATCAATGGTTGAGGAAGAGTTTGGCATATATATTTAGAAAAACAATTTGGCTAACATATATGGAAATCCATTAATAATAATTAATAACTTGAATTTGAATCAACAAATTTATTTTAAAATGATAAATCTCAATTTTTTTTGATAGTTCGTGTAACCCACCCAAAATTTTAATTATTGATTTCAAAATATTCACAATCACGCCTGTAAAAGTAACAAGTATGTTACTCCTTGCATCAATTACATTTCTTTCTTACATCAAGCAAGCACATCGACTCCTTGGATAAAGTACATTTACTTCTTACAATAAGTTTATACTTTGGTTTTTTTGTTTTTGGCGCAATCAACCCAATTTTGTGCTTAATCTTTAATGAGTGTGAGGTGAGGTGAAATGAAGGGAGTGAACAATGCAGAATATGAATAGAAAAAATATCTGTTTTAAAACTTGTTTTTTTGTGAAGGATTTTTTTCCATGTGAGAAATGTTTATTGTGCAATAATAATAATAATAATAATTTTGTTTATTTTACATTTTAAGAAATGCATTGTTTTATTGTAGTTAGCATTAGTAAGTATTTAATTTAAAAAATCAATTGAATCAATTGTTATTATTGCTGACACTAAAAATGTTTTTTTTGGTGGTGGAGCACCTTTCTTATATTTGTTGTGTTTGCAGTTCTTAATAAATTTTATTGTTTAGAAAAGAAAATTTTTTTATTGTAATGATATATGTATATCAGATAACATTGTTTATAATATAACATGAAATAATAAATATATATAATAATAAATAAAAAAAAATTACATGAAATAATTTTAAATATTTAAAAATCCTAAATCTTGATATTTTTTTAATAATGCATAATCATTATAATTATAAAATTTCATTGTTACAGGTTTGGGTCCTCTCCAATTTTTCATTAGATTAGCTAATGAATGGTCACCAATATCAGAAAAAACTCCTCGAGTAAAAATTATTGACCCTAATTTTTTTGGTAGTGTTTGATTTAATACTGTTATTATTTTATCACCAGAGCAAAGATAAGTATTAAAATTAATACTTTTTAACTTTGTGCAACTATTTAGTACTTCCATTAATTCCTGGTCTAATTCATTATCATAAAATATAGATAAATCTTCTAAATTTTTACAACGTTGTGCAATTGATTGAAACAGTCTCCTTGGAACTTTGATATATTTTTTGTTACAAGATTTATTACTATTAACATACAGATGTTTAAGAGTTCCTCCATTGGTATTAATAAAATTGCGCAAGGTTGGCATGGATAATTGACATATATTATGTAACCTCAGAGATTCAATATATGGCAGTGAAGTATTTTTCAAATTTTTTAGTCCATTATCAACAGTTGTTAATGATAAAGCCTTTAAATTTTTAAATGATGTTATTAATGAATTGTCTGAATTTTTTTTTTTACTAGTAGATTCATAAAGGGTTATTGATTGTGAATGTGTTAATATTGCTTCTTTCAATTCATCTGGTAAAATATTTTCATCTGATAAATTACATGTTTCAATTACTAAATATTTAATTTGCTTTTGTGCCTTAATTAGCTGTGCTAAACTATGACGATTTTTATTTTTATCATTACCATAAAATATTTTTAATGATTGAATATTTTTACAAATCTTTGTTAATTCATCAAACAACTCACCACTCAAAACAAAATTATCACAATGTAATTCATAAAGATTCTGAAAGATATTATCAAATCTATGATGATTAATTAACAAATTATGATCTATACATCTAGAACTAAGCTCTCTAATACCTGTTGAATGATCTAAAATAAATTTTATTAATCTATTTTGTAAAATTTGTGCAGAGGTTAGTTCAAAAATATTAAAGTTTTTTATCAGCCATCCAAAATCAATACAATAATTGGAAAAAACAATTCTAGTACAAAATTTAGCGTAATTATGTAATGGTGGTTTCTCCAATAGTTCAAAATTTAATTCAATGCCATTTGTAGTCAAGAAATCCTTATCTTCTTCTTTCAATAAACAATTAATTAATATTTTGATTTTGACGCTGTTTACAACCAATGAATTTCTCCATAAAGTTGGAATATTAATATTGTACCATTGTTTGTTGACAAGAATACAAGAATATAATGTTTTATAGTCATCATCTTCAATGTATTTGAATGTTTCAGTTAAGAGTTCAGGTGGAAAATTAAGCATTTTTTTTTAGGTAGAAAATGGTTTATTTGTTGTACAATAATAAATGATTATTTTAAAAAGGATTTTACTGTTTCACAAAAATCAAAGAATTGTATATATAAACACCAGAGATTCAATATTTAAATAGCCATAACAAATGAAAATATTTATTATATTTGCTCACTCTGACATTTTCTATCAAAAGATGCTGTAATGATAATACTTTTATTAATTCCAAAGTTTTTCACTCATATCAACTATTACATACTTTGGACATTTTCACACTATCATGGTAATAGATAGCAAATTATCAATCTCCCTAAACATATGAAATTATCGATTGTTATTACAAATATTTTTTCTTATCATTTTTAACATTTGAGATGTGAATGTATATTGTGTGCACATTACATGTACAAATAAAAAAAAAGTCATTAGTCTACTTTTTGTTGGAATTTTTTCATTGTTGGTAATGTGAATTTCAAATTTACATAAATTTAATTTCACGTACACATATACATTATCTTTTTAAATTAGTGATTCAGAATTCAACTTTATAAAATATTAATACTCCTCAAAAATACACACTGCAATTTCATCAATGGTTGAGGAAGAGTTTGGCATATTTCGAAAATCAATTCGGCTAACATATATGGAAATCCATTAATAATAATTAATAACTTGAATTTGAATCAGCAAAGAATAATAATTATAACAACGCGCGGTAAATTTTATTATTTTAAAATGATAAATCTCAATTTTTTTTTGATGGTTCGTGTAACCCACCCAAAATTCTAATTATCGATTTCAAATATTCACAATCACGCCTGTAAAAGTAACAAGTACGTTACTCCTTGCATCAAGTATGTGAAATACTGAATATTAATATGAAAGTGTATTAGTAGTTTTTTGCGTACAAAACCTACGGAATAGGTGCGGAATTCATGACATACTACTAATGCTGAAATGGTATGTTTTTGTTTTCGTATGTTTCATACGCGTCAAAAACGTACCATTTCAGTATGTCATAAATTCCGTATTAATATGTACTATCGTTACAATGCGTATTATTATCATTAAAATAATATATTTTGGTGAAATGTGTATTCAACTAGTTAGCAGTGTTAGTAAATTTCCTTTTTAAACAAACAAAGTTTATATGTGAAAAAAAGTTGCCCAACACCATTATAAAATAACTGTAATGCGATATACACTCTAAAAAAAATCAATATTAATATAGAGTGTAGATCAGGGCTGGCTGCGTAACTCAAATGAGAACTTGGCTAAACTGACTAAACTATTTAGTCATATGTTAAGTCAAGTTTAGTCAAGTTTAGTCAAGTTTATTGTTACTAAATTAGGTTTTTAACCCCTTTACGCTGCCAGCCCTGGTGTAGATAGGTGCCGACATTAATTAGCTCAATATGACAAATTTGTAAAACCCACTTGTATCAAAAATATTAGTACACAAAAAAAAAAGGATTACAAATGAAGTACTATGGCGGTGACGATAATGGTGATATTGATAATATCGATATTGACACTAAAGGTGTCTCAATTACTAATAATTATAAAATTGATGGAAATTTTGGATTGGTAAGGAAAAGGTGGTAAAGAATTATGTCACGTTAAAACAAGCCTGTGTTTCGGGCTTATGGGTTCTGCCGCTTGTATTTATAAAACTAATTTAGACAAAAAAAATCTTATTTTAATAGGTCCGACGAAGTCACTTAAAATTTCTACTTTTAGTTATTTAGAAAAGGCTATAGAGGTGATCGCCATTCAGGAGGTATAAAATTATGATCTGCGAAGTTAACAATTAATTATAACATTTAGAAATCAATTATCTAAATCAACCATTATTGCAAGCATTTTAATATGTGCGAATGTATATAATTTAGAATTTTAATGATTTTTTTTATCCAATTAACTAATTATATTTAGAGAAATTATTTTTTTCAAATACTTAACATAAAGTAATTAATCAAGCATCAATCAATATTGAAATTAATTTAAATTTCTTAAAAGAACTACTAATTTGATTAATTTATTAATAATTACTGTTAGTATATTAATATGAATCAACATTTGGCGGAAATTTATCCTGTTGCTTTTGATATTATTGAAAAAGAAAAGACAAAATAAAAGTGTTGTGTTAATTTCTTCTAAAGTATGTAAACATAATTAATTTATTGGTAGACCAAATATCACATATAAATATTACATCCTTGTTATCTTTCTACCCAAAATCATCAAATAAGAAATATATGTCATTATGTTATGGAAGCATTAGGACAAAATAAATATTCAAAAGGTTATCCTGGCGCAAGGTTAAAACAATAATTTATCAAGATTTTAATTTATAAATTATGAATATTTACTTATTATATATTGTTATGTTGGATATTATGGAGGGAATTATTATATTGATCAGGCAGAATCTCTTTGTTAGAAACATGCTTAGATGTATATGATTTGGATGGATCAAAATGGAGTGTAAATGTACAATCATTATCTGGTAATGATTAAAGGAATAAAAATAGTTCTATTATTATTTATTATCATTATTATTATTTATAGGTGCAATTGCAATTTTATATGTATATTATGCTATATTAAAGCCACACGAATGTTTAATGGGTTTAGTTTTACCTCATGGTGGATAGTAAATATTATTTTATTAAAATAGATTAATTAAAAGATCCATATTAATTTTTTGCTTCCGTAAATAACAATAATAGTTATTATTATTGATAATCAGTTCATCTCATGGATATCAGATTGATACAAAAAAAAATATCAGCAGTATCAGCATATTTTAAACCTGTGTCATGTAGACTAGATGAAAAAACTGACAGGATTAGTTGCTTCATTGTATTGCACAGAAGGATTTTTTTGGTGTTACAATAGGCTTTGATGGGTGAAAAAACATTAAAAAGCAAGAGATTTTAGGTTCAGTTTTAATTACTTCACATGGACAAGTTTTAATTTGGGGAGGGGAAGATGTGAGTAGAAATTGTTTGCAATGGCAAAATATAAAAGAATTATCATTGAATTTTTTGGACAAGTTAGATGAACTAAATATCAAATATAATGCTATGATTACTGATTCAGCATCACAAAATCAAGCAGCAAGGTATTTTTTTAAAATAAATTTTTATTCAATTATTTGTAAGTTTAATTTTTATATTTATAGAAAATGGCTGGCACCAGAACAATGTGATGTTTTTTTTGGTCCTTGTTTTAGTGTTTCATGTCGCAATCCAAAAAAGGAAACTAAAGTGGTCGCAAAGTGGTTGCAACCAGGTGTCGCAAATATGGTTGCAACAATCACCAAGAATTGCGACCAGCATATATACCTTGTTTTGCACATCAAACCAATTTAATTGTTGGAGAGATATTTAAAGAATCATCTAGTTTAGTTGTTTCATCTCAAAAGGCAATTCAAATCATTTCTTTCTTAAACAGATCAGTTTACTTTATGGCAAAGTTACGTGATGAACAAAAGTTTAAATATAACAAATATTTTGCACTTCTCCTTCCATGTGCTACTTGCTGGAATTCTCATTATCACTGCTACTCCAGTTTGTTGAGAACCAAGTTTGCTTTAAAGGTATTTAAAAAATATCATTAAGGTTTTTATTCAATAAGAATTAATTCTTATATTTTTTTAGATGCTTGTTTCAAAATATGCTCTAGTGAATTTGAAGCAGATGATAATTATACAGGAAATGATGAGAATGATATAGAAATGCCACTTGAAATGTGTAGAATAATTGCTAATGAAGATTGGTGGAAGGATATTAAAAAATTGGAAAAGCTTTTGCTTCCATTTTGTGGTGCACTCAACAAGTTACAAACAGATAATGCTTGTCTTCATGATGTACTATATACATTGTTTTGCTTATTTTTACAAGATGTGGAAGGAGTACCCTGACCAAAATTTAAGTGCAAGGATGACTATTCGTCTAGAAAAACATTGGCAAATATGGGAGCAACCATTATTATTATTATCCTTCATTCTTCATCCTGAATATTATGACAAAATTTTTCTTCAAGATAATACATCTATTTCTATTGCAAACCTCAGTGAATGGATGATATATTATTTTTGTGTATGGTTTAAAAAAGTTCCTGATACTTTGTTAGGTGAATTACAAAATTATCATAGACAAAATTTTCCTTTTCACAATATTTCATTAAAACAATTTAATGATGGTGTACTTGGCTTTTGGGATTTTGTTTCAGCTTATACACCAGATTTGAATATTTTTTCTACAAAGTATTTGCAATATGCATAAATACTGCTTCTGTGGAAAGGCTTTTTTCTGCAATGGATTTTTTCCACACAAAAAAGAAATTGTTTGTATGTATGTGAATTTTATATTTTATATATATATTTTTTGACTATAATTATTAAATCATCTTATACTTGAATTGATTGATTCACAATGTATATTAATTTAACTCTTTTTACAGGTCATACAGATTAATTAGTCTTAGATTTTTTTTTTTTTGTGTTTTCATTCTTTTTATTAAAAATTTTATTTTAAATGTGTTGTGTATTTTTGAATGCACCAGTTAATATTTTGAGTTAAAATTAATATATTAATATAATATTATTAAAAAATTTACAATTGATGCAAATAAATATAAAAAATAACACTTTATTATTATGTCCAATTGGACAAAATTTCCAACACTGGTTGTGATTGGAATAGCAATATTATTTATAAATTTTATCTGCAACATCGTTTCAGTCCGGCGTTAATAATTTTACAAATGACATTTCAACTTTTGGTATTAATGCATCAAAATAGTATTTATTTAAAAAAAAAAAACTTTCATTTGAATTAGTATTAATGTGACGTGTAAAGTAGGACAAATGATTTATTCTTTTCTAATAAATAAAATCTCCGTTAAAATTAATTATTAAACTCGAGTTAAATAAATATGCAATCATTTTCTAATCAAAAGTTTATATATAATTATATTATTTCCTTGTGTTAATCAAATCAAGTAAAAGTTTTGATCTATTTAAAACCAAAGTTTCAAAGTGGCTTTCTGCAAAAACTTTTTTACTTGGATACATGAAATCATTTTTGAAAGGTTTTTCTTTAGAAAACGTACCAATAAAAAATATTCAATTATGAAAACTTTTGGCATTTGTATTTCTGACATCTAATTGATCTGAAAATGAAAAAAGTCGTGAGAATATAAATAAATATAAATTATGGAATTTATATCAAGTTAAGCAAATCATAATCACAAGTATACTATCAATAAAATGTGGATTCCGTTATTATGAATACATTTTAAACAATTGTTGGTTATTGGTGACAATTTAGTTAACAAACATCAAAATAAAAAAACGAATTGATATTAATTATTATGGTATGTATATCATGAATTTATTTTCCAAAAAAAAATGAGTGATTTATATATATGTCTGTTATTTCTGATAATGTCGAAAATTTTTTTTTTAACCCATTGGTATATCAATTGAGGTTTTGTGCAGTGGAAAGTATGAATCGAAAGTCATCAAGGGTTAGCTGCTTGTAAGAATCGTAGAGCACAACGTGTCCTCGTACTCCAGGAACTTGATCCATTTTTCTTCCATATAATAAACAAGTTGCCAAGGCGTTTCTTGGCAGATCTTTTAAAAGTCCAGTATCATCAAGATACATATAGAGGTCATAATCAGGTAGTCCATATAAAACAGGTTTCCTATTGGGTAGATAACAGTCAAAGAAAACATTAGACATACGAAACAATGGAATGACAAGAAAACTGAATCATGTACATACAGTTCAGTTTGTTCACAACCGACCATTTCCTTGAACTCAATATTATGAGGTTTAATCTTCACCACTGGTGCTCCATGCACCGGGATGAATATCACTTGTACAGGCGGCTCAACTATAATATGGATATTCCCTTTGGGTGGTGTATCAGTCCAGTAGTCTTCAACATGTCCTGTCGTAGATATCTCTTTTCTGTGATCATAAATCTCTCCTAGATAATATTCAGTAAAATAATGACGAGGATCATCGGCAATGTCAATCTTCCACAGTTTGAGATTTTTGGCTGTGAATTTATCAAAATCGGGTGCATTATTCTCTTTAATTGTTTCCTTGAGCTTTTCGATAGTTTCTTTTTTGTTAATTTGGATCGAAAAAGTAGGTGAATTGACAAGCGTTTTCAAATGAACAAGACAGGTGAGAGTAATAATTGCAGACATAGTTTTATTGTTGAAAAATTGTTTAAAAATGACCATATGCGGAAAAATTCTCATACTAATAGTAATACGTAATCCCATGTAGTGTAATAACAACTGGGGTTATGTCTAAATCTGGCACAAAAAAAAAATATTCGATAAAAATATTCCTCGAATTTTCTTTTGATAAGTGATTGATTATAAAGCATATAATAAAATTATATGAATCTAAAAATGATTCCAAAGGTTCTGAACAGAATTCATGCATGATTAATTTATTTGTTATTATTATATATTCAACATCATTTCCAAGGTCAAGGTTGTGGTGATTTTGATGATGATAAAAATAGGCAGTATTGTTGTTATGTTGATAATAATGGTAATAAATAAACAGATATTTATGAATTACTATTATGCAAAAATAATTACTCAGCTTAGTGAAAGGGATTATGCTATCTCTAAATTGTAAAGGTAAATAATGAATTCAAATAAATTCAATTCATGAGACAAAATGGCATTACATGTTTTAAAGTTTTCTACGTTATTATTTGAATTATTTGTAATTAATATTGAATATCCAAGTTACATTTCATTATAAAAATTGCACCTACCAAAAGTCATCCCAAATTTTGATCATTTTACAAATAGGCGAAGGAAGATTAGAATTTCATAATTTATATATGTATATTTTGTTAATGTAAATTGTTTTATAGAAAACTTTGGAGTGAAATGTTCCCTTAGTTCAAAAAACTTATAATAAATTCCATTGCCATTTGTGATATTTTTTCAAATTCAATTAATATTCAAATAATTCAAATAAATTAGAGATTGATTATCAGAATGGTATAGAACTCTGAAGGTTGATTAACCAGTGTAATGTAGCAAGGTTATTTGCTCAGTAAAGAAGCAAAGGACTATTCCTAATGTTTCAATAAACGAAGCTGTAAAGCTTTTGAAACTGTTTTTAATTTTCTTGAACAAAAATATATAAAAAAATGAATTAAAAGCTTTAAAATTCAATGTAAATGTTGTGCGTGAAAATGAAATCTGTGAATTTGCAATTCACTTATGTGAAATTCAAATTAGCTAATCAGAATTTCATATCCAAACATCCCACCCCAAAATTTTAACAATTTCTAATTTTTTCAGTAATAACTGATTATTTTAATTTTTTAAGTATTATTATATGAGGCATGCTGCAACAAAACCAGACAAAGTGAACATTGGTATTACCAAGAATTTAAGAGATCAAAATTTAGTAATGTGATTATTAAAATCTCTCATTTGTTTGTTATCTTTGTTTTTTTCCTTAATATTAAGTGATATATAGAATTACTCCTATATAAAAATAATCAATATGAAGCTAAATTGTAGCACCATTAGAAAAAGGAATAGGTGAAAAAATTGCACCTTATATTTTTTAAATTAGCAGATACTAAATCCTTGCAAACATATTAAGACAAAGAAAGAATTACTTTATGAAATTTACCAAGAAGAAAGGAAAATAATAAAAAGAAAGCAGGATGAGAACATACAATTATAAAACAAAAAGCGAAAACTTTTGGAAAAAAAAATTTTTATTATTACAATATTGATTTATTCTTTTTACTGATGAAAGGAAATTCTCCTTTATGCAAATGTAATTAACAATCATCATATTGCTTATCAATAAAAAAAAGTAGTTTGAACGAATTTTACATTCAAGAATATGTTTATAAATCTTTGTTAGATGTTGAAATAAGGTAAATAATTCCACCTTATGTTGGAACATTATAAAAAATCACAGTTCATTTATTTTTCAGGTAAAAAGACAAAACCTTCAATAATCATTGTTAAACAAAATTTAAAAACCAAACAATCAATAAAATATTTACAATATTTTCATTCACAATAATATTTTAAAGATTGTCAATTGGATTCTTTCTTAGTTTCTTAATTCATTATAAAACTTATAAAAATCAATTCTACATTACAAATCAAAAAATCGATCAAATAATTGGTAAAATAAAAACAAGAAAAAGCCAATTTAAACAACTTACTGGTGGTAAAAATATTCACAAAGATTGAAATCTATGGAAGGATTCCAAACAATTATTTTACAAAATTTAAATTTTTCATTTAATGAAATGGCCATTGAAATTCGCCTGTTAATTGCAGAGGGGAAAGATGTTGCTGCCTCTAAAATAAAAAGCCTCTACCAACAAAAAACGAAAAGGATGATTAAAAAACAACGATGTAAATATTAATATTAGTAATAACAATATTATTGATAATAGTAGAAATAGTAGTAGTGAAGATTAAATTTTTGTCAAAGTGCCCAAAAAATAGGTAATACTCATAGATGGCTTTGGGTCCGAGTATTTCCTCCCATGTAAGTGATAATCGTGTAGTTATCCACAAAAAATATCCACAAAATTCGTGAAACCTCAGAATATCCAATTTTTATTGGTGGGTTGGGTGAGTATTATCCTTATTTAGAAATCGATTTGGCGATTGCGGATATTTTTTGTGGATAACAGTCAGTGTGCAAATCCTAAAAATTAAGGGGCAGGTCGTTTTGCCAGAAATTTTGGCTGATCGACATTGAAATTTTACTAATAAAAACTCGAATTGAATGTCTTCAGTCCCTTATTTTATACCCTTGCTTTGTATCAATTGTCACCAAAATTTCCACGTTGTTTATTTTTCATGTTCTTTATTTTGTAAAAAATTTTCAAGTGAGGTTAATAAAAGAGCGGAAAAGAATCAAGGTCTCAAAGTTTTTTTTGTCTTTGTGTGACAATAGAAGATTCATGTCTTGCGAGTAAACTTGTAAAACTAGTGAAGTATTTAAATATTTTAAACATTACAATTATATTTAAAGAAAATTTAAATAATGAATAGTTTGACAAATAAATTATTAATTTTATTTTTATTATTTACATTTTTATTATATTTCTTATATTAATTACACAGGAAGGATGTTTGTTAATAGATACTTGTCATGTATTTATAATCGATTATTATATATACTCATTATTTGTGTTAATTATATATTATATTATTAATTTGATTCTTTTATTATAGATATAAATAATTAAATAGAATCGGGATAGAGATACTTGTAATTTATAATTCAATTAATATTCATATTAAAACTTTTGACTTT
>CAUDNR010001891.1:0-20939 GCA_958430865.1 Entrophospora sp. SA101 | reverse complement strand
TGGAATTAAAGTCGAATTTTCGAGGAAAATACTGTTACTATATATATAGATCAAAGATTATTTATTTTAATGCCAATTGTGCAACAATATAAATAAATCTGCAACATTACAAAAAATTGATACATTAATATTTAACTATGCAGCTTTGTACACATGTAAACTCGACAAGTCGTCATTTATTTATATTATAAAGTACTTTAAACAATCGATTGCTGCGTCCGACTACATATGTGTACAGTTGTCATCTTCTCAATATCCTTTATTAGTAACATTAGTGATGTCATGTGATCCACAGTTAATGTCAGACATTTCTTTTTATAATGAAATATTTTTATTCAAGGTTCCTTTCATCTTGAATACTATTTTAAAATTTAATTTACACGGAAAACAAGCTTTTAATAAAAAAATTGTAAATATCTAAATATCTACAAATATTGAATATGTTTCATTCTAATTTTAAAAAAAAATTTTGAATAGAACAAAAAAGTAGATTCCTCTCTAATTTTTTTATCTTTCCAGATTTCAATCGAATAAGTTTCTTCGTTTTAAACAAAATCTTTATATATTTCTCCTAACAATTGAATAATGGATTCAAAAAGAATTAAATTTAATTACTTGCAGAATAAAATAATTACATATAATCTCAAGTAGTAGTAATAATATTAATAATAATAATCATCATACATATTTTAAAAATGGTAATAATGTTATATGAATTTTAATATTGAGTGAAATATAAATGTCTTTGGCAATTTTCTTTCACAATCTTATCTTTGCATTATTGTATAATACATTTCTTCTTCTTCTTGTTATTGGTCGAACTACTACAAGAAGAAGACGGTGATGGTCGATTATCAACACAAAATAGTTTTCTCTTTTCATTTCCTAGACAAGGTAACTTGGCTGATGGTAAAGTGAGTAGAGTTGTAAGATACAACTACGCTATTAGAATTAAAGATAAATCCCATGGTCCTTGTTTTGGTGATAAAGATCTTTGGATGAAAAATAATTTCAACGGATACGAGAATTGTTCTTCCGATAAAGATGATTACCAAGAGAAAATCACTACTTTAAATAAATTCTGGGTGATAGAATATGAAGTTTTTCAAGTTATTAAAAAATGACAATTATCTAAATTACAGCATATGCATTATCCGCAAAATAAATAATTAATGATGGATAAAAAGTATGATATCAATTTTATCGTACTTTTTTTTTTCTTATATAAAGAGTTTTATGTGTAATTAATTTTTAATTTTTAATTTTTATGTATTTATTTGTTCCTGTTAAACTTGCGATTAAATTTTTTCTTGTATATTAAATATTATAATTAAGCAATAAGATAACTTTAAAAAAAAAACGCATTGAGATTATAAAATAGTTATTTTGCTAAATAATCAAAGAAATAAATTTACATAACAAAAATATAGATTGAAAAATACTTTAATTTTGAATAGGTCTGTCAAGTAATTGATGTGTGAACGTGATTTCAAAATATAAAAACCAAACTTGATAAATATATATTACTGTATTATTGGAAACCATTTTCTATTTTTTAGGCACATCAGCAAATTTTCTAAGCTCATCAGAAATATTCATAATGTCATAATATAAAATATCAAAATTCACACTTTTTTTTATTCTATTCCATCCCATTTTGTAATATCCAGCTACAATTTTTGATAATGATTGCAGCTAGGTTTTTTAATTGTGACAGGTACCCTTTTATTTGAACTTTTTAGTCAAATGCATGTAATATAATAGTTATTTTATGTTCATTTATATAAAGAATATTAAGAATCCATAATTATTGCCATAATCATTTTTCTTCCAAAGACAATTATGGTAAATAACTATAATTTAAATACTTCTTACTGTTTGAGGTCATAGGAGAGAACTTGAATGTTGTAAAGGTTCCATTTAATTCATCATATATTGATTAAATGATTTATTCAGCTGATTAACATAGTATCATTTTCTTCTAATTGATCCAAGTAATATGATATCCTTGTAAGCAAACAGCTGTTTATAAAATTGCGCATATATAAATCAGTATTAGTAATTGCATGTTTTACGCGTACCACCTGACATGATTTTTTAATGTAACCTTTATTAATTAATTACCTTTTTCATTTCAAGGCAATTTATGAATAATAAATAATAATACTGAAAAATTCATTATTTTTAACTACTACTATTCTTTCTACTTTTTATTATGAATTTCTTAGCTGTTGAGTCAATGTCAGATTGGTCTGCTAGTGAAAACGCGGAAATGGTTTTTGTTAATTTATTTGATAAAACAAATTCTCTTGAAACTGATGAAATTAGTACCAACAGCAATTTGAAAAGGTTTTATATTCCTACAGACCAAGAATTGAATGATGTAATTTCATACTCAAAGGTGGTAAATGCAGAGCTTTCAACACAAAATTGGTATAAATTATTTAACAATTTCGTCAGGAAACCAATTTCGATGGTGATGTTAAAGATATAGCAAATGAAGAACGATTAGAAATTGAATTACGTAAATTTTCGTTGGTGTTAGGGAAAAAGATGGAGATTTTATAAGCTGCGTTCATTATATGTTGGTTTTTGTGCGATTGTACGAGGATTTCAACAAGATATATCAAACTTTGCAGAAAATTTATTTGATAAAAACAAATATCCAAATTTATGGCAGACACTGTCGGGCAAGATCAAACAAATTCAAGATACCAATAATGTTGGAAGAACAAAATACGATGCACTATAAAACCATGAAATATTATAATTACATATTTTAGAACGTTCATTATTAAAATCCCTTCCCTCACAAAAAAAAGTGGCCTTTTGCCTTTCATATCTATGTAATTTTCGTGGAGGAGATTAAAGAAACTTAAAGTTTCTTGGATAGCATTAAATGATGATAAGAGTGTAACTGTGTCGCTTCCTAGTGAAAAAAATTACGCTGGTGGTCTTGATGATATGGATAATGATGGTCGGGTTTGTGAAATACCAGCTGACACTAACAGTAAATTTCGACTTGTACATGACATCATATATCATACATAATATATTATAGAAACAGAAGACCAGATCATTGTAAATATCTAATTTTTTTTTAAAGAATAGAAAATAAAACTAATATTGAAAAAGGCAAGTGGTTTTCAGGTATAAACCCAGGAAAAAATTCACTAGATAGTTTAATTGAAAAAATATGTGAAGATTGTGACATTAATATTGGTAAGCGACACATAGTAAATCATTCCATGAAAACAACTGATATAATTCAATTAACAAAATTAGGTGTTCCTTTTAATGAAATTATTATGGTATATGGCGGGTGCTGTTTACTTGCTGGTTTAAGTTCTTACCAAACTATCCCTAAAAAATAGATGCTTAACAATGTATCATATTTAATCGATTCAGAATCATCATCATCACCTGAAAATCCGAAGCTGGTATTAAAGCAGATGTTGAATCATGTAATGAAGATGTTGATGATTATGCATCATCAACAGGTAAAAAGAAATTTTTTTGATCTAACGTTTTATAGAAATTTATAGATCACCTTTAAAGAAATTGATACAAATATATATAGATTTTAATATTAAATTTATTAAATTCTTTGTATTAGTAGTATATATAAAAATTCACATTAAGTCAATTTTGGGAATATCTCAACGATTTTAGGATCATTTTGAAGCTATAATTCCATCATCTGTTATATTAAAAAATTACAACTTGTTATGTTTGCCATATTTTTGCTAGAAGTCACTCCATTAAAATTTAATAATTTGTATATACGTAATATAAGCCGAATCACAAAAGGACCGGCTTAAAAAAATTCAGTTTACGACTAATACATGAAAAGAACGCTTTTCTGTACATTTTTGTTCTGAAAATGACCTGAAAATACATTCCGTACGTTTTCTGTGGATGTTGAGCACAGAAAATGCACAGGAAAATGTACGAAATGTAATTTTTCTTGTCAATTGTCATGTGAAACTGTCTTTTGGGACTTTATGGTAAAATGTATGTCTCGATCAATTATAACTTGGTACACGCGTATTTGTTAGTCTATGTAAAATTTCAAATTTTTTATTTTAATTGAAAAAATAATATATAAAATAAAAGTAACGATTAATATTTAATTAATTGATAAACTTCTAATTTTTCATACGCACTACCATTTGCTATATTAATAGTATTATAAGCAGTTGGAGCACAGTTAACAGTGTCATTTTCATTAAATTGAATATCATGACCGTTACCAAAAGTAGGTAAATAACTGGGAGTACAATAGATACTAGATTGATTATTACTAAATTACATTACTATAATATTTTGTAGAGTTAGCGTCATTTCTATTACTAATATGAAAGATAAAACTTTCATTTGTACTTTTATGTTGATTTCCACTCCAACTAAGCGGATTATAACCACCAATGATTTGTTCGGTGCTTCGTATTTTAGCAATCACAAGGGTTTTGTTGATGTCATCACATTTTTGATGAAATACTGTTGCATTTAAACCATCTCTAACTGCTACTATATAAAAGCTTAAATTTATATTTGATATCAGTCAATGAAGTATATGTTGTTGGGCTTTTTCCATCAATCCAGCTTGCAAAAAGCAATGTAATCTTTTGATTGATAATGAATTGTTCAATTTTTGAAATTCTGGATGATGATAAATTTAAGGGTAAGGGGAATCACGTGATAATTTAATACAAAATCCGAGGATCAAAATTTGACTTTTCCAAAATTAATAATTGTCTTAAGGTGAAGCTACATGAGACGCATTCAAATAACTCCTGTGTTATTTTATATGTGTATTCTGCTGTATAGTAGTTATTGAAAGTGTTTTTGAATAAAATCTTCTTTTAAAATTCTTCAAAAAACAAAACTCATCCCTAATTAGAGAAACTCATCCCATAACTCATCCCATATTAAAAAGAACTCATCCCATATTAACATATACTCATCCCTTAGTAACAAATATTCATTTCACATTTAAAATACTTAAAATTTATTATTATCATAGTAATAGGAAAACTTATTGGACATTTTGTGATGATCAACATTGAAACCAATAAAAAATTTTTTTGATCCATGATTTACTATTGATTTATCACGTGATTCCCCCTACCCTTAATTAAAGTTAATTGGCAATCGGGATTTTTTGTTAAAGAATTATACACATATTATTATTGTTATTGTTATTATTTTATTAAGGAATATGGATATTATATTGTTATGCTATATTGTGGGGAATATAATCATATTATTATTATATTTATAGTATTTATAATCAAAGAAGTTATCTTTAAATTATGATCATACTTTCCAGGAAGTCTATAGGCTTCCATACAATATATAGCTTATATATTCATTTATTTTCTTATGATTTATATTTATATTTTAAGAATTGTATTTTTATTATTTAAAGAAGTAAAATTCAAACAAATAAAGATAATTTTTATATAATTTTACAACAATAAAATTATCAGTTCATTAACACTGTTAAATAAATATCTGAATGTTTTTAAATAATTGTGATAATTATTAGAATGTTTACAGATAGACTGGCCCGGACACCAAGATCTTGATTGAATAAAATACAAACAATATTAAAGAGTTCTGAGAAGTAAACAATGATGTCAGTGGCTGTAAACAAATAAAGCCATCTGAACAAAAAGGTATTGAAGGAATGGAATGATGTAATATTTGTCAAACATTAGTAATAAAAACAAAACAATGACTCATCAAAGATAAAGAATTGTAACAAAAGCAAAGGTCAGAAGGAATAAACAGAGTGACAAGATAAGATAGAAACATGAAAAATCAATTAGTGAGAAATTTCTTATAAAAAGACAGAGTATTCAACCAAGTGGAGAATTAACTTTATATAGATCACTGAAATGTTTAATTTGAAAATTTTATTAATTTATAGTTTTGTTAACTGACGAAAAATTTTTCTTGGATTACAACACATAGTAAATTGATATGAAATCAACACCTACATGTCCTTGTGGATATACATGATATAAAAAAATAATGGCATCGAAATTCATGAAATAGGCTTCTGGAACACCTTGTGGCTATAAACTTGATAAATTGTCTCAGAAAAAACAAGTTTTGTCCCTAAAAAATTATGCAGAAATCACAAAGGTACTGCAACTTCAAAAGATTCTGACAAATTTTAAAGTATATTTGAAAAAATTTACATCATACTGATAAAAAAGCACCAATTAATCATGTTGATTGTGCAAAGTAATTTCCAAATGTAATAATAAATTTTATTATAGTGTAATTCTAAGTTTCAATGACATAATAGATTGAAAATAACAAAATAAAACTAATCTTTTTTTATTTTTTTCATTAGTCATATTATTTTTATCTTTTGGATTTGTTCCAGCATAAAGTTGATTAAAAAAACCTTTTAATGTTGGTTCAGCTTCTTCTAACATTTATTAAATTCATCAGGTTCTAAAATGGGTTTTTCATTATTCACCTTCTGTCTTATATACAATAAACCTGCCATTAATTTGATTTTTTTATTAAGAGGCATCGTTTCTAAAATAAAGCAAATAAACTAGTTAAATATAATTATTGACAATAAAATAACAACAATTTATTTGGTAATTTATTAATTTATTAAAAAAAAATAAGATATATATTTTCATTTTATTCAATAATAAATAACATTATTATTTTAGTATATTGGTGTGTAAACAATTAGAAGAATAATTAATTACTTACCTAACTTTGCTTTCTCAAGTTCTGCGCACACTTCATGATATGCAGACTCTAATTGTTGAAATTCTTCCTCAGAATAAAAAATATCATCACGTAAAGCATATGTTTTATTTTGAAATTTCTGAATTTTTTCATTTGATTTTTTTTGAGCTGGTGATTGATAATTAGGTGAATCTAAGTATTCTGGATCATTGTCAGTCTTATACAAATAGTGATGACACATCATTGCTGTCTCTAATAATTTAAAATAATTAATTAATTGCCCAGGTGCCTTCTGGAATAATATTCTTTCTTTTTTTTGTGCTCTAGAAAGATAAATATCATGCTTTGGATGGGAACAAGTGCTAATTATTTTGTTTTTAGCATTAACAATTAATTTATTATAATGCCTTCTACATAATGCTTTTCCAATCAAATTTATATGTTTGTTAATATCTGGAATAGTAACTTTATCAGATACTATGGAAGCATTATTAATTTTATAATCACAGATAATGTCACCTTGGCCTTCTAAATCACAATATTGTACTTTTCTCCTCTTATCTTTACGTTCATCACTGGAGGGTGCTTCTTGAGATGAGTTTTGTATGACATCCATTTTCTGTAAGGCGAGTTGCTTAAAATGTAGCTATATATTAAATTATATATTAAATTAAGTATATAAATTTTCTATTGCAAAAAAGACTACTATAACTAACTTCAGAATTACTTCACCTTTTAAAGAATCACTTTGGCAGTCTATAAAATAGAAGGTGAAAAATCAGAATATATTGTTGTTATTGCCGCAAAATTGATTTTGGTGACGCAAAGTCAAAATCAGATGACGGTCAGTTTGTATATGAAACATGTGTAGTGTAATTAATGCCGATCATTTCTTAAAATTGAATACCCGCTATGTTTGATTTAATCGCGCTACAACAGATTCACATGATATTCGTTTAACATTTTTTACTATTATCATATGTCCTGTTTTTTTGGATCATTGATTTGTTTAATAGCATTATGCATTATAATTGGATTTATTATTCGGTTACTTTTTTTAATTAATTGACAATTGAGTTGATTATTATTACTGAAAATAAAGCATTGTGCATTTAATTAAATTGACGATTGAATTGATTATTTGTTTATTACTAAAAATACTTTGATCACATCTATAAATTCATTTTGTAAAGCTGGGTTGCAAAGCTGCGTAAATCTTGACTTTAACACTTACTTTGATCAAACTTGGCCATATAATTATTGAATAATTGATAAAACGTTCATTTTGCAAACTCAATTTGCAAGTTTCATAGATCTTGACTTTAACACTTACTTTGATCGAACCCGTCTATATGAATAATTGATAAACATTCTCTTTGCAAACTTCATAAACACTTACTTCGATCAAGCCTGCCTATATGATTATTTAATAATTGACAAAGCATTATTAAATATATTCTACAAAGAGCTTCATAGATCTCGACTTTAAAAATTCCACCTATATGATTATTGAATAATTGATAAACATTCACTTTGCAAGCTTCGTAAATCTTGATTAGCATTTATTTCAATCAAACCCACCTATATGATTATTTAATAATTAATAAAGTGTTCATTAAATATATTTTACAAACAGCTTCGTAGATCTCAACTTTGACATTTACTTCGATCAAATCCGCCTATATAATTATTGAATAATAAAACGTTCATTTTAGAAAACTTGATTTGCAAATAGATCTTGATTTTAGCACTTATTTCGATCGAACCTGCCTATATTTGAATAATTGATAAAACATTCATTAAATATATTTTGTAAACAACTTCACATATCTTGCCTTTAACACTTATTTTAATCACTCTTATACAGAATATTGAATAATTGATAAAACGTTCATTTGCAAAACTTGATTTGCAAACTTCTTGATCTTGTATTTAACACTTGCTTTGATTGCGCTTATACAAACTATTGAATAATGGTAAGCTATGAATATTATGCAAGACCAATTTTATAAACTGCTAAAAATTCATATGAAACTGAATTATGAAAATTGAAAAGATGGTCAATATTATCAAGATTCTTGCATTTTACATTGTCTTTTATATGCGTTTGGGTATCTGTTTGCTATTATCCTAGCGAACAAACAAGAAAGGTATATTTGAATTCACAATTTTCTTTTATACTTAGATTATGAAGACGCAGTTTTAGTTCTTCCAAATCTGCTCATGAAGCAAAGGATGAATTTTTAGTAAGAAGGGATGGCATTTCACCTGTAAATAATATGACCTTGTATCTATATAAAACCAAGCTTTATTTTGTCCTACGTTTTTTATAGAATTTAAAATATTATCTCAACTGAATTTTTTTTTTTTTCACAAGTAATTCCCTTACTCTTAACATTGCATTTTTTGTGATCGGTTCTAGATCAAATTCTGGATTACCGTGTTCAATAAATTTCATCGGATGGAATTACAACAGAAGCCTCAATTTTCAAAACACAACAAAGTTCATCATTAAGAGAGATGTAAGTGTTGAATAATTGATCGGCAGGGAAAACAGGTAGAAATGATTGAAAGGACGATGAAATTGTTTTCTGCAGAACGATATATTTTTATCCAAGTCTAAAATAAATAGTCAAGGCTTCATTAATCAGATTTAATTGTAAAAAATACCACAAGTCTCATAAGTTCTTTTTTAACACTACTCCCGAGACGCCCCTAATAATATTTGTATCGTTATAATGCTTTTGTAAGCAACTTCAAAAAACTTTTATAAAGACGAGTATTTCTTCTCTTCGTTTTATCAACGTCAATATCAGTGGAAGAGATCTTTTGCATGAGTTTATAATTTTCAACTTGTTTGTCAGACGTTTTTACTCCTGGAAGTTTCCAAAATCGATTGACAATGTACAACAAATAAAATTCAAACACATGATTCATAATTATTTGACTCGAGTGAAAATCTTTATCATTTTGACAAGGTTTTTTCCATGCCCCTCTTATCTTTTCTTTCATATCACCCTAATCCATTTCTTCCATTTATAAACCCTTTAACAGTTGGTAGGGATCTGCAAAATACATTTGAATTAGTAATTCGTTTCATACATACTACGCTTGTTGAGAGGTTGTTTGGCTGCCAGCAAGAACCGGGACTTAGTTTGCATTAACTATTATGGTTGAAAAACTTGTTTAAATTAAAGTTTGTGACAAATGATGATCGAAGGCGGAAAAAAAACTAGAGATAACAAAATGTCCAATACTTTTTTATTTATGGTGATCTCAAATGATTGGTGGAATAGTGGCAACCATACAACAATGTTATATATCCTTAAAATAATTCAACCATATATATACAAAGCTAACTTGAATAAATTATTAAAAAAAAAGATAATGAAAAATGCGTTAAAAAAACTAACGATATACAGTATCGATTAAATACTCTACTCGCGCCGATTAATATTTCATAAATATAAAATGTACTAAAAATTACAACAATCACAAACAGGTAAGATCAACTGTCGAAAAAAATTCTGGTTGCCGTTTCAGTGATTTTTTTGGAATATTAATAAAGAAATATTATTTCTAAATTGTCCCGTTTTGACGAATTGTAACCAACGCAGCGAAAATAATATTTCTTATTTTTGATTTTGTTTACATTCTTCCTGAAAAATGATACAATTCAGTAAAAAAAGCCTTTTTTTTGCATGTAATATATATATATTAATAAACAACATTATAAATCAGCAAATTGGAAATTAAACGGCAAATGTTCTATAAAAGGAAGGATCACAAAGAAAATTTCTTTTTTAAAAAAAAGCGTCTGTGAAGATTTTCCCAAATAGTAATAGGTACGTGTAATAAATGAAGCACGTGAAGTCTTTTGAGTACGCATTATTAATATAGCGTCATTATTATTATTTCGTAAAACGTTTAACATAAATGTCATTATATAATTTTTCAATTATGTGATCAATTAAACAAGATGGAAAACCTGGGAGATTTGGAAAATTTTTCTTGTAATATGTAAATTTTCTTTATTGTAATTAAATTAAGGGTGAAATCATTAAAAAAATTTCAAAGCCTGCTTTTAAAGTTGGAGGTTACACGGTTACTTTCTCGATTAGGAATTATATAATGAATTAAATTAAAAGAAAATCGCGTAGGTTGATTATTCTAGCGCGAGCAAAATTTAAATTATGATAAATAAGATAAGTATGAAGATTATTATTATATAAATTTATTTTGGAAATGTCAAGTATATGCAAGCACACGTATATCTATTATGCGAGCACATCACTAAAGTCTTTTTTTAAAATTAAAACATTTAATATTTTTAAATTAAAAGGAAAAAAAATTCTAATACATTAATAGAATAGCAAATATGGTAACGTAATGAAACTATTAATGGGAAAATTTTCATTGGCTATTGCTACTAAAAACCGAATAAATAATATGAAATAAATATATGCATTATTATTATTATTATTTTATTCTGGCGTTAATTTTTATCTAAATCAAAAAAAATAGATAAATATATAAAAAAAAAATTTTTTTTTGTAAAATTTTTTTTAAAAAATTCACCTTTTAGTAAAAAACATTATTGATACTAATTTTCATCTTTGTAAATAATAATTCAATATACTTAGCATTTTATTCTCATATTATTTATAATTTAAAAATGACGACAAAACATAATACAACCAAAGAAAGAATAATTTTAAATGTCGGAGGAATAAAGGTAAATAGCGACATTCTAATAATAAAAGATGGAAGTTGCGTTAATAACACTCCGCACACGCACGCACACATAAAGTCAATTCTTTAACAAATATTATTATTTATTTTATTTAATTTAGTATGAAACGTATCGATCAACATTAACAAAATATCCAGAAACAATGCTTGGAACGATGTTCAAAGAGAGCAATCAATCACTATTACATCCAGTAAAATCCAACGAATATCATATCGACAGAAACGGAAGATTATTTTTCTTCATATTACAATTTTATCGAACTGGCAGAATTCCTGATATTGAAAAAGGTAAAAAATCAAATATCAATCGAAAGGCAACGAAATATATTTATAACTCTGATATTTATTAATATTAATTTCCATTATTCTATTTGTGAAAATAGCGAAATTTTCATTACCTATAACAAAAAAAGAATTAGAAGCCGAACTAGATTATTTCATGATTCCAAGACCAAAACAATCTTCGTCGGAATCCGACAAGAATAATAATAAGCGACCAATTAAAAAGTTATCTTTACGCAGTCGCACCATAGCGGCAGAAATAGACGATTTTATCACAGCAATGAAACTCCTCATGAATCAAATAATTTTATATTTCCTAAGATGTTTTATAATTTCGGAAGGATACGGATTTAACATAACGATCGAAATATCATTCTACTCCACGGATAAAATTCCTCACTCGATAACTATTTTACCGACAACGATAGGAAAGAAATCTCCTATAAGCAAAGTAGAACAAATACTAAACAGTTATGGGTTCGGGACAAAAGCTCACGCTTTACTAGATGAATTCGGTGATATGATTGGTGAATATTTTGAAAATTCACATCCGGGATTATATTGGGATTTGCAGAGGTTAGAACATTGTTATGATTTTGATAATGATGAAAATAGTATTCATGATAATTTTGATAATTATAATAATTATAATAGTAGTAAGAGTAATTATAATTATAACAATAATACCGTAGATGTTAGTTCAATGTATAGGGTTAGAATTTCTATTCATGATCAATTTGATTATGAAGAAATAATTAATAACTGTTGTTTAAGATCTGTTGTAAAATAAAAATATGTAATATTATTAATATGCAATATGTTCAATTTTCTTGACCATTGTCGTTTATTGAAAAAGAGAAATAAATAAATATTTTAAAAACGCAAAATGGAACAATAAAATTTAGTATCTTTGTAACATAATACCTATTATATGTAATAATAATAATAACCATCATTACATGATTATTTTTTTTTAATTAACAACTTTTAATTTTTAATTCTAATTCTTTTATAATGTTTTGAATACTTGTTGACCAACTAGTCCCTATTCGCGATAGTACACTTTTAATAAATGGTTCATTTTTCTAAAATTATTTGAAAGGAAAGAAATTAAAAAATTAGATAAATATATTAACAAAAAATCTCAAATCGCAAATCATACAAGTTTACCTTGTCCAAACAAAATTCCAAAATGTTATCATTGCTATTCTCATTTTTTATCACTGTAGAAAATAATAATTTTTGAACCTTATCACCTTTCAATTCAGTTTTTAAATTGTTTAATTTCGATTGAAAACTTTGAAGTTTTTCTCGTATACGTTCCGATGTAAAATTTTGTAATGATTGAATCTATGAGAGAGAAAAGTGATGGATGAGAAGTGTCGAGAAATGAGTGGTGGTGTGGTGAGAGAAGAAAAGCCAAAAAATATGTGAAAGTATTGAAAATACTTACAATAGATCTATTAATAAATTTTTTATTTTTGTTGCTACTCTTTACTAACATGTCATTTATTATTTTGACTATAACCATTATATTGGTGATCATCTGTCGTTTATTAAATATTATTACGTTAAATAAGATAATCTTATATATTATTATCTAGATATGATATGTAAATAAAAATTACCTCTAATGTCGATGAATATTTATTAATGTTCCTAGATAATGATTTTTCAATACTAACTTTTTCCTTATTTGTCAACAATTCATTGACTATAAAAAAATTAAAAATATAAATTATTATATTATTATTATCACTACCCAATAAAATAATTACGATTAGAAATGATTTTACCTTGAGATGTGAGTTCTTCTATTTTTAAAGTTACTTGTTGATTTAATTCTTTTCGTTGAAAATAAAAAAATGAATAATTATCCTAAAATAACAATGAATTAAACCAATAAATCAATAATAATAAATTAATCGTTATTACCTTTTTGGCCAGAAAGTAAATTTTTAAGACCTAAATACAAATTTGATAATTTAATAATAAGATTTGATAATTGAATTTCTTCGTTTGTTAACTAAATAAATAAATAAATAAATAAATAAATTTATTATTATCTTTAGTAAAATTATTAATATCTAGTATTTATAAATTATATATTTGTATATAAATAAATAATTTAAATATTAGCAACTCAATATTATGACACTTATTAATATAATCAATTAAAACCTACAGACTCTATTTTATGATCATTTTTTAATATATCTTCTAATTCTTTCACTAACGTTGATAAATCATCTCCATTACTAATACTATTATTTTTATTATTGACATTGACATTGTTGTTGTTGTTATTATTATTATTACTACTAATAATGCCGTTATTGTTATTATTAATGTTATTGTCATCGTTACCGATACCGCTATCATCATAAATGTATTTAATAATACGAGGAATAATTGTAAAAACTTTTAAATATATTATCTAAAAAAAAAAAAAGGGCATAATAAAGTTTTAATCCTTCATTATAATAATAAAAGTACAATAATACACATGATACATATGATATATGATAGCTACATCATTATTTGGCGATGATCTTATTAATTCTTCGATTGATTTTTGATCCGGAGGATTACAATTAATCATAACCGAAAAATCTCTGTTATCATAAAGTGATTTGCAATACGAATCTAAATAATGATGATGATAATAATAAAATAAATATATAAATTAATAAATAAACAAACAAACAAACAAATATATACAAACACTTGGATAAAACAATAATTACCGTCAAATTTTAAATCCAATATATTTAATTCACCAATTCGTTTATTCAAATCTTTAGGTCCAACAATGATATTTTCCAATCTTACTTTTTCTCTATCAACAATAGCCTTTTGTATAGAATTTTCCAGTCTTTTTTGAAATTCAATAAATTCTTGAATTTTGGAAAAAGTGGAAAATTTATATGCATGAATTACCATTTCAGGTGTCTATTGTCATAACAATTACAAGATATCAATTGTGTGTATATAAAAATTAATCTATTTATTTATTTTAACTCCAAGGAAAAAAAATACCTTTAATTCATTGTTTTTATATATAGAAAGTGTGTCAACATACAGTAGGTTTGCCTCTTCATAAAATCCAAAAGAAAGACATCTTGCCAAGATATAATGACTTTATTTGATGTATATGTAAAGGATAGGTGAATGAATGGGCGAACAGAGGTGGCACAAATTAATATTGAAGAGGGAAAAAAACCAATATCGTAATAGCAAACATTAAATTACCTCAATGTATCAAGCTGGACATGCTTAATGTCCATCAATCTATACAATTCTAACGGTCTTTGGAATACGCCTTTTTATTTATTTTCAATTGAAAAACAAACGTTAAATATTTTAACATAATATAATACTACAAATAAATAAATAACATTATTTCTTAAGTGAATTTTATTTAGTTATTCGTACCTATATTCTGATACAATCGAATCAATAGTAATTTAAATTGGAAATTGTTTTTGCTTTTTTCCAATGCTGATTCCAGCAAAAAAATTGCTTGAAGCAAATATATAATTTTCTCTGCTGACAAAATAAACATAAATAAATAATATAATTCGTTTATTATTATTGTCATTATTATTATAATCGCACCGTCACCAACCATTATCATCATCAATTATCATTAAATAAACACTTACGATACTTAAGATACAAATCAATAAGAGCATGAGATGCCAATATAGCAAAATCGTCACCGTGTTGCTTTTCTGTTTCTGGTAAATTAGTACCTATACATTTACAAAAATAGCATGCCGAATTATTGTTATTATAAACTGTTAAATAAATCATCACCAATAATCAATTTGATAAAAAATCAGATATTCTACCAAATTTAAGTGAATCTTGATACAACTTCCATAATTTATTTATATATGTAATCAATTCTGATTCGCTTAAATCTAAAAGTAACCCAAAATACCTTTCAAATTTACAAATATTCACATTTATTTGAATATTTTTAATACTCTCCTATTATAATTATTTGATGTCCCATGATAATTATTAAATTAAATTAAATCAAAAAAAGAAAATTTTTATAATCAAGGAAAAAAATTTTACTTTTTCGTCATGACTATCAATAAGCGTTGTTTTAAATTCACCAATAATCATTGTTGCAGATACTTTTGAAATATTTTTCAAATATGGTTGTAAATCTTCAAAACAACAAGCTTTTGACCCAAACTTGCGGAAATAATTAACCAACATATCTATCATAACTTTTGCAAGTTCACCTAATTTTTATTTTATTTATTTAGAGATAAAATATAAATAACAATTTTATACTGAAAGTGTTTAATAGTTCAAAAATTAATATTTAAAAAAGAAATAATACCGGAATTTTCTTTCTTGGAAATTAGATGTTCCAATTCCAACTCGGCTAAAAATGGGCCTCGTTTAGGTACAGACGATTCCGAATCCTTTTTTTGCAAGGAATAAATGAACTCGCGTGCATCACTCAAAGTTAGACTGTCAGTACTAATGATAAATAAAAATGATAATTGTGTAGTAAGACTTTAATGTGAAAGGAGTAATCTTTTAATAACAAAAAAAATTACCATTTATCGTTATTCTTTTGTTCTTCAATAAGTTTTAAATGAGAATCCAAAAATGTTTTATAAGCAATCCAATCATCAATACTAGAAATAAATAATTTTATTTCCAATAAAAAAATTTTTAATAAATTAATACACGCATATACTCATATATATGTGTGTGTGTGTGTATTTATGAATAAATATTTTTAAGTAAATAATTTCTATATATGTAAGTCACTACCAACTTCGTTTTACTTAATATTTCCTTACTCATCTCATTGGATTTCATCCAATTTTCAGTTTTAATAAATAATTCATTTTTTATTCTAATAATTTCAATATCATCTTTACATCTTTGACCAAGATCACCTTCTAAAACATCAAGAACCTCTTTAAACTTATTTTGTGCCAATAATATAATCAAATATAAATGCACCTCTACAAATTAATAATATATAAATAATTGGTAAATTTTGAATAGTAAATAATTATAATTATGTACCTTCAGTGTTTTGCACTTTTCCTTCATTTACTGCTTTCAACATCATTCTTTCAGCCAAAGGCATGAAAATGTTTATTTGATTAGGCTGTATATTTTCTGACTAGCATACATTGATAAAAAGAATCAAGTGTGAATAAAAATCACCAGTCAACTAATTATAATTAATTAAAATATTCACCTGTAATACCAAGCTCATAATTGCCCAAAATAAATATTTATTTGAATTGAATGTTTTATGTAATTTTAATGCTGCCTAAATTAATATATATACATGTAGTGTGTAATACATTAATTAAACTTTAAAATTAAATGTACTACATTCAATGTGAATGAATGAACATCACTTACATGTTGTTGTCCTTTATAATTGCTACTACGAACCATGGCCATAAACCAATGATTTCCCAATTCTTCATTATTAGGATTTTTTTGTGTAGCATTTTCATAAATTTTTACAATTTCTTCATCTATGAAAATAAAATTTTTTTTCAAATCAATAAATATATCGGCAAATCGATATTTTATTATTTTTTTTATTTTTTTTGATGATAATTTAAAACTACCAACTTTTTCCCATAGAAAGATAAACCAAGGTAAGTGCTTGCAATACTGCTTCATCAATTGGATTCTTTTCTTTAACTTGTTCACACAATTTTAAGGCTTCATCTTGTTTACCAGTTCTTTCTAACACTAAACCTTTCAAAGTCTATATGTCTTTAAATGTCAATGATATTATACTTTTCTCTTTTTTAAAAAAGAAATAAACGAAACTTATGAAATGGAGATTTTATGATACCTTTACTATTAAAGCTTCTGGTTGTTTTTTAAGTATTTTGTTACATTGTTGTAATGCAAACTTGTAATTAAAATTATCAATTGCCTCTGAAAATTTTAATTAATTTATTAATTATAAATAAATATAAACTTTAGCGAGAAATGTACGTATATAATTAATTAAAGAAATTCTTATTATTAATGATACGAAATATTATAATACCATAAATAGGACGTAACCTTCGTTCGTCAACATCCAAAATTGAAGACATTTATTTATTTTTTTTTTTTTTTTGAATTCAATAAAATCAAAAAAAAAAAAAGATTTTCAAAATTAGATAAAAATTTTGGCCAATGAAATAAATCTATTTAAAAAATAAAAAATAAAAAAAACTGTAAAAAAGAGATTTATTTATTTTTCACATTTAGAGCTAAAGGATTGCCTTTAAAACTTTTCTAAAAAATGATAACAATTAATCAGCAATATGTAACACCAGTCCAAAAAGACAAAACAGAGCAGAATATATTAAGTCAATAGATAGGTAGAAGATACTCTATATAGTTTAAATTCACGGAAAGGCCACTATAGCCTAAAGCAAGAGAAACAAAATTTAAATGCTTCAATACCAAAGCAGTCCATCCATCCATCATGTCATGATGGAAAATGAATCAAGTACTTGTCATTAATTTGTGTTTATATTGATAAGAATCTTTCGCTAGAAGTTATTGAAACTATTATAAAGAGAAATTCAAGAGGATAATCATAACGGCAATAATAAAGTAAGTTTTTACGATATGTCTAATATATTAAAGCTCTCCCTCATTTTGCCAATCAACACTAGTCAAAATCAATCAACCAATTATGGAATCAAGTATAAAATATAAATGGTAAAGTTCAAAGATCAATCTTTCCCATTACTTATATGCAGTACAATTTCAACCTTCTCTTTTAGAAGCATTCGTTATCTAGTTTTTTTTTTACATATATTTTGGACCAAAAACCGTATTCGTAACAACATTAAATAGTTAACTAGGGAAATACATTAAATAAGAAAATGGCAATGGTGATATGATTATTTTAGCTAGGTCACTGGGCGGCAGGTCACAATTCAGATTCATTGTTAGACAATTTTGTTTTTATTAATCAGGCACAAAAATATATAATCAATTGAAATAAACTATATTAATATTTTATTATGTATTTGAAATTCCTAATAAGTTATTTGTGGTCATTAATAATCAATCCTAAAGCAAATGACGCTAATCTTGCATCTATTCCATATCCTCTTTTATCATATTCTAAATTTTTTTTTAAAAAAAAAGATCAGAATTTAGAGATAAAAAAATTTTTTAATGAATTCTAAACCAACCTTGTAAAGTTGAATAAAGATCTTTTAAATCAACTAGCAATATATTAATAAATTCGTCCTCTTCAAGTTTTGGAATTGGATTTTTATTAATTTCATCATCTAAATCAACCTTTAAAAACCAGGAATTAATATAATTGAATTTTAATTTTAATTTTTAAATGATTACAAGTTACATATTACCTCAATGAAAACCAATTTCATATTAGTATTAGTTATTCCTGCATCATTAAACATACTAGTTGAAACATTAGTTATCGCTTTGCCCTTGTATCCTGTTTCTTCATATAATTCACGCAAGGCTGCTTGTTCTGGCGCTTCATCTTTCTCAACTAATCCTGAACAGAAGAAGCGAACGAGCGAGCGGTTAGCGGGTAAATAGCTAATTAGCTAATTCTAATTGATTAATTAATAAAATAAATAAATATAAAAGAAAATAAAATACCAGCAGGAAATTCTACGCATTTTTTCTCAGTGCTAGGACGAAATTGTATACAAAGTATTGTTTTTGTTGTGTTTGAATCCTTTGATTTTAATAGTGGAACTATGCCTACAGCTGTTATATATATATATATATAAGAATATATTAATGAATATAATTAAAATCCAAAAAGTTATTATTAATATAATTTTTACCATCTATTTCGTTTGTGGTTCTTGTTTTTCTTTCTACGCTTTCCCAGAACTATCAATTAAAACTATTCTCAATTATTATTTATTATTCCTGACCAAAAATATATGTAATAATATATACATGTATATATATATATATATATGTAGCTATCAATTTACCCTTTTTTTTCCATTCTGGTCTAAATATGTTATCTTATATAAGCCAACCCATTTAGAATTATCATTTGTCAAAGATTCTTTAGATAATATTTCCGGTTCATGAGTTAGTTTTTCATCTTCTATTAATTTTTCAACCTTTGTTGAAAGTTTATTATTATCTTTATGATTATTATCACTTGTTTTTTCAGTAGTTTGTAAAGAATACATTTTAAAAGATTATTAATTCGCAATTCGCGATAAACGGAAAGGATCGACATACATTTTACAGTAAAATGCGGGGATAATAAAACATAAAATTAATTAGTACTAGTAACAATAACATTAATTTTGAAAATTTTAAAATGATCAACTGTCCCACTTTAGTGAAATAAAACCACATTCACATTATGGGCCAAATGCAAGAGAATGGAGAGTAAAAGTGAGATACAACTAAATTGATTCATTACCTATTGAAGTCTGCATAGTAATTTAGTAAATTACAATTTATTTATCATCATGTTTACCATATTTGCTTTAGTGTTATTAACTATTATTAGGCCGTTCAATTTGTTTAGCATCCTTTTTTTTGAAAAGTAAGAGGGGGGAGGGAAGCATAGTGGAAGTTTGTTATTACACGAAATGTTATACAGAACCCATTGCTCCTGAAACTTCACCAGTATAGTTGTTACCTCTCTAAATTGGAGATCAAGTTCAGATCCAATTCAAATCCAATTTATCACTTACTTTTTATTGCCAGAATGTTTGCCGTGTATTGTAAAGTTACATTACACAATATTTGAAATTTAAACAAACAAAATTAAATAAACACCAATGAAAAGCCTTCAATCACTAGAGTGGTCGGCAGAGAAAATTATTTTTCACAAAAATGTTTTGTTGCACGCAAAGTCACGTGTTTTGTGAACACAGTCAAATCACGTGATTTTATAATTGAAATTTTGAAAATCTTGGGGAGGGATGTTAAAATTTGAACTATATTTAAAACAAAATAGTTTATTGAAAGATAACAAATATAACAGCTGATTTATGATGGGCAGAGAATCGTTATTTAAATTTTATTAAATTTAAAACATATTAATATTAATTGGGAGTATGAATATATTATTTAATATACAGTGTGTTTCAAAAAAAAGGGCGCGCACAATGTAAATTCATTTTGAAAATTTTGAGATGAATAAAAAATTTTTC